>JANHGB010046910.1:5376-25434 GCA_026283785.1 Coracopsis vasa
CCCTGCCCATGACAGGGGGTTGGAACTAGGTGATCTTAAGGTCCTTTCCAACCTTAACTGTTCTATGATTCTATGATTCTTTATTCTGCTCCTAGTCGCAGCCAGCCGTGGCTGAGTTCAGAAATGCATGACTGTGAAAGCCAGAAGCACTTCCTCACAACACATCTCGGATTTCAGTCCCTGCACCAGATGTGCCTCTGGAAGGAAAAAAAAAAGAAGAAAAGCCTTTGTAGACTCATCACTGCCCCAGCTTTCCCAGCTTCCCACCTCACAAACAGGCCAGAGGGAGCTGCTGTGGGCGGATGGAGAGTCCCTCGAGTCCCTGCACAGCTGGGCAGCACAGATAAGAGAGAACCCCTCTCAGCTCCAACCTTCCTCCCCAGTGCCCTCTCCCCTACAGGAGCAGAGCTCTAGAAAAAATACAGCTTTTGTTTAAAAAGAAAAAGAAAATGCATAAATTTTTAAAAGGGGATGAAGTCATGCCTGGTTTTTACTGGTTCTGCACAGAATCCCATTCAAGTAGGCAGCTCTTTCCAGACATCAAAATAAAAAATCCTCACTTTTCAATACATTGCATAAATCTTGGGCTTGCTTAGGAAGAGTATCTGTGGCAAACTAAAAGCAGCTCCAGGTATTACATAATCCCTAATGCCATTTATTATGTGCATCACAAGGAGAACTCCTGAAATTAGTCCCCGCTTCCCACGTGCAGGTCTATCTATAACGGCTGTGACTCAGAGCTGCTCTGCATGCAGCAGATCCCCGGCAGGGACTGCACCAACCTCTCTGCACCCAGGTCTGGTGTGGCAAAGGGTGAACTCCCCCCCACCCCGAACCTATTTAACAGCTTATTCCTTTTTCAAAATCACCCAAGAAAGCACTATGTTTGGTTGCAGAAACACCACCCATTTGCAGCAAGGCTCTTCCCTGCAGGGCAGGGAGCCCCACACAAACATTGCAAATGCAGGTGGAAAAGGCCAGACATCATCCTCAACCTCTGGATTTGCTTCTCTGTTTTGTACCCATTTGCAATTATCCATCCAGAAATGAGGTGGGCAGGTAGGTAATAATTAAAGCAATGAGTGATTAAATTGAGTGAAAAGCTTTTGGCAGTCATCCAGGTGGGTCAATGGGAAATGATGCTCCAGGATGAAGGCGATGAACAAACACTGCTACTTTCTGCAGAGCCCCAAGTAACCCCCAGGGACTCACAAAAGCCCCTCTCAGGTGCGAAGAGAAACCTGGGTGATACCTGCACTGCCTTCTTTTCCCTTTCTTATCAAGGCACCCTCTAACTTAGGGTGTCTTGTACCACTTACAAGATGATCTAGACAAGTTTTCCTGAGGCTTTCCCCGAAACCATCTCTACTAGAAACGTGTGGTTCAGAAAGCCCTGGACAAGCTGGGGACACTAGCATGAAACACTTCTCTTCAAAACCCCTGCTCCAGGTCTCCTCCAAAGAGTCTGGAAAGACACTGCTCAGGGCAGAGTCGGTCTTGGCTGAGCACCACTCCAGCCTGTACCTGTGCTGCTGTTAATGTGGGCCACCGGGAAGGGTCCTGGCCTGACACCCTGGGTGCTTGCAGGGCTTTAGGGGTGAAGGCAGAAGATACTCAATCCCATGATGCAGGGAGCAGCATCCCTCCATTCACTCCCTGCAGACACACCACCAGGGCAGTTGCCCACAGAGAACGAAGACGCAGCTTGAGCAGGCACATTCAAATTCATGTAGTGAAATAACAGGATTTCATTAATTACCCATCTACAGAAGGAAAAAACTCCCGGTATCCCCAGTCCTAGGGGAAAATGCATAATTTCTGATTCTGTGCACATCTTTTCTGTGGCTTTTTTTTTTCTTTCTTAAACTTACCGAAAGCGCCCTGGCTGGATCCCACAGTACACCCCGACCCTGGCCCTCTCTAGCAGCCGTATTCCCAGGACAAGGTGGCAAAGGCAGACAGAGCAGTTCCTCCGGGCAGGCTGGCCCCACCTGCCCACATTGCAGCCTTGTGCTTTTTTCCCTGGCTGCTGTGCCTCTGCCTCAGGATCAAGGAAATCATTAACAGGGGAGACGGGGTAATACATGGAGGCTATCGTCTCTCCCATCATCATTCCTACTTCGGGGAAAACATTCCTTAAAAAAAAATAAAATAATAAAGCTGTGCAGTGGAGCCAAAACCTCCTGTTCACCCGGCCTGGGAGCAGGGGGCAGCCAAGCAGGGCACGTTCTCACCACTGTGGAAGGGAAGGAGCCCGGATGCATTACTCACATGAAAGCCACAGACAGCCCTTTTTCCTATGTGTTTGTCACTTCTTGCTGTCCCACACATTTATTTTTACACACACGTGTCCTGCGCTGTGTGCCTGAACCCTGCCAGACGCAAGGACTTACGCAGCCCTTCAGCCCAAAAGCTTCATAAGGGGAAAGGAAAAGGTAGGAGCAATGTTTGTTTGACAAGGCAAACTAGTGATGTGCTTCCTTATCTCTGATGAAAACACCAGAAACATTTTCCTGCCCCCAGTCATTCCTCAAGGGGCCTTATCAGGGCGAGCACTGGGAAAGTTTATTTTCAGGTTTGTTGCCCAACCTATTTGGATGACACAAAAAGCTAGTCTTTTTGTTCACATCTCAAAATAAATATGTACCTAGATCATGCAACAGGTAAAAATGAGGGAGGAGTTGAACACTGCATCAATAGCAGAGGGAGAGGCAGTGAATCTGCCCTGAGCGAGCCCATCCCAGCCTCTCTGTGATGTTGCCACTGACCCAGAGCCCAAAGGCTTGCCCAAGCATGGCTAGCTTGCAGGGAACCAGGAATTATATGCGGCGTCATGGGATTTCAGCTTTATTTGCCGACAATTTAGTGGGAGTGATGGATTTAGCTCTTTTTTAAGCCAAGCTAAAGCTTTTCCACAGTTTAAATCTAGCAAGAAAAAAAAAAAAAGATTATTTTTTAATCAGTTAATACTAGACATCTGCTTCGAAGGGGAGTATTTGTTTGGATTACATTCATATATACTTTTTTATTTAAGGAAGATGATGCTGAGCCATTTTTCATCATTTTGGATGTGTTACTCTTCTCTGCGAGGGGATAAACCTCTGACGGTTTACGAACCCAAACAGTGCCCTTCCCTCTTCCATGCCCCTTTTACTTCCATCGAGGTTTCTGGAATCCTTTACAAGCAGCAACTTTACAAACCCTTCCTAAAGCAACTGATCTTTCGTTTATGATAAAAACTTGTGTGCTGACATGTTAGAATAAAACTCTTCCTGGTCCTCTGAGGACCAAACATGACATTATCAGAAACACCCGGGGAAAACCTTACAGTGAGTTGCTATTATTTTGGAATTCCTATGTGACCAGGGAATTAAGGAGCACCGGGAACGGTACCCGTTGTGTTTTTATTTTGATGCAGAAGCGCACATCTTGCACTTTTAACAGCCTCATGCCCTATTTTTAGTGGTAAGAGATTCATCCCGAAATGTCAATTTTCTACACGTCCCACAGACGGCATCCTTGCCTTTACATAATCAAACCATGATTTTTCTCTTCCCTCAAAACAAGGAACAGAAGGTTACAGTAATTTCACATTCTGATACCTCTGATGCACAGGATGTCAAACGCTTCACAGGGAATTGGAGTGAATAATTTAAGTCACCCAAGTATTTATAACTTTCTGGTGATACAAAAATGACAAAATATATGGTAAACAACCAGACTTTTCCATTAAACTCATCTAGAAAGACTCGATGATACCATTGCACAGGATTAATTTTCAATTATACAATTCATAAACTGGATCACAGATGCTTAATAGAGAATTTACAAGTGGTCTGATGATGAGCAGGTATGACAGCCCACCAAGAATCAGCTGCTGATGAATAGAGAACCATTTCACCTACCGGCTCCTAAGGAGCGTGAGGGGATAGCAACACAAAAGCTACATCTTCCTCCCTGCAATTTTATTAATATTGTTAAAAATAAACTGTTGTTTTGGAAATGCAATATTCATGGTATGTAAATTGCTATGAAGAACATGAGCTTGGCAAGGTAAACCTCTAAGTTTTTGTATTAGCTACTCAATAAACTAAAATATTACAATCCACCTCACTCTTTAGCACTATCTCTGTCCCATCTGGAAGAGGATCTGTAGAAAATCCCATCAGCTACAAAGAGTTTTCAGCATTTTTGGCCTGTACATACAGTGCCATGCAGGAGACTCGACATTCAGTGAAAGCAGAGGGTTTGGGTTATCTGGCATATACCACACATCACTCAGACACAGCCTATTATTTTTACATTGCCTCAACTGAGCCAAAAGCAAATTTCACCCACTGGCTCTCCCTGCAGCCAATGTCCAAACCAGCCCAGGGATAGCTGACCCCAGCAGCATCCCCAGCTGGCTGATGGACCGGGACATGCCCCTGCCCAGTGCTGCCTGGACCAGCTGTGCCCAAGCTCATCTTCCTGCCTTCGCCAGGAGCAGCCAGGCACTGGCAGCCAGGGCACCCGCAGCTGGCATGATCACGCTGCTGGCTGTGACCTGCCAAGCCCCACAACTTAGGCTCAAAAACCTATATTCTGCTCTGACCCATGCTGGGGTGAGGGGATGCTGGCACCAGAGGGAGGCACTCAGCAGCTCCCCAAAACATCTGCAATGTTACATAAAAGATAATCAGGGCTGCAGCTGTATAAATATTGATACAGAGTAACTGAAAATCATTAAGGCATGAGCTCCAAGTAATGGCAGATCTCTTTGATAACAAATTTGGTAGAAGTTTTTAGCGGGGCTAATAACCCAGCTACACGTTGTCAAATTCCCTTCGCTGTGCATCACGTTTGGGCTCACTGCATGCAGCTTGCAGGCAGGCTTTCCTACCCCACTGCCCCCACTTTTTTTTTCCCACCTTCCAAACACAAATTTTTTCTATTTGAAAAAAAAAACAAAACCCCAAACTGCACTGGGCCCCCATTACACACCCATGCATTTTAAAAGAAGGTAGGGAGAAGAATTAATATATTTTCTGACGATGAAGAGAGAAGACGGTTGAAAAATGGCATGAGAAGAGGGAAAAAAAAAAGAGATTTTCCCTGAGAGGATGAAGGACAAGGTGGCCTTCAGCTTCCAGACTGGGCACAGCAGGAATTACATGGAAATGTTGATGCGTTGGAAGCACGTACAGAAATCCCACATCCTATGCTCAACACTTAGCAACCATTAAGCTACTGGTCTGGGGCCAAAAGCAATTTCTGGATCAAATATTAAGCCCTTTTAATTGTGGCAAAATCCCTGAAACTCCAGTCCGGCCATGTAGGCAGGCAGACAGACAGCAGTATAACCTGCACTTAAATACGGGCAATTAATTAATCTTCAGTGTGGCATGTACCAACAGGCTGCACTTATGTTCATCCAACAACAAAAATTAGGTGCTGAGTTACCAATTATAAATTAAGCCTCTGACCCCATGGGAGTCAGAGGGCAACATCTGTGGATGCAGACAGGATTATCCTTCTACTAGTCACCTTGAGCCCATCTATTTGTTTCCATTCCCCTCATGCTTTCTGAGAAGAAATGGCTAGTGGGGCTTATTTATGGGTTGGTTTTATTTTGGAACTCATTTTAATTGCAAAATGAATGGTAAAAGCACAGAACAGGGACTTGCAGGCTGAAGAAGTAAACAACCCTACTACTACCTCACTATGAAATTAAAAGTTTCTTTTTCAAACAGCCAAATACCATAATATGAGTATACTAATAGAAACAGGTACCAGCAGTGTCCTTTAAGTGCTTCCTCAATAAAAGTGTGAGTTTACAGAGACAAACCTCCCTCTGAGTCATGGCTGGGATAAAAATAGACAGAAGGGGATTTTTCACACATCTCTGAAGTGTGATGTCCATAACTCCAAGCTCAATGACACAGCCTAGCAGAAAGCCATTCTTCTCACTCTTTTGGGGTGCTTGTGTGTATACTTATACTATGCACACAACTCTCCCAAAATCAATATGCCTTCAGAGAGGTCCAACCCCCTACACTGTTAAGAGCAGGGATTACTGGACAGGTGTGATTACCAGGTGTGAGCAAACCCAGGTCCGTGACAGTAAAGCCTGGCTCTCCCTTTAGGTTTCTTTTACTTTGTCAGCTTTTTAGAAAATGGATGTGAAGATGATTTTCTGAGTTTGACTCCCAATCCCACGGTCACTTGAGAAAGAAAAGAAAAATAATCCTCTTGGGCCGCAGCAGCCTGTAGGTCAAGAAGCTGATTACACCTAATGGACACAGCACGTTTTGCAATAGATATAGGTTACAAGGTCCAAAACAATAGCATCAGCAATAAAAAAACCATCCCTGCCTGTTCCTGACAGCACAGCCCTCTGTAGAAGACTGTTAGGTTGCAAAACCAGTATTTGAAGTAAGAAGTGAAGCTATCCCCCTTGGTAGGGCCGGCACACTCAGCATGAGGCTGGAAAAAGTTAAAAATAACAGGATAAGCAAGGGTGGATCCCAGCTGAGCCTTATTAGTCATGGAGCGAGGGAGCCACACGGGGCTGCTGCCTGGTGGCAGAGCAGCACCATATAAGAGCAAAAGAACCACTCTTGTCTCTGAAATCAGATTTTCCCCCCTCTCCTGTTCTGCCTCAGGCACTCTTTTCCTCCAAGCAGACTTGCTCTGGCAGCCTCCAGCTTCTACTAATAATACGGTGTATTGTTTTCTGTGACTCTTTAAAGAGAATAAAGAGATCATGGTTGATTCATTTTAGGATGTCTGCTGGAATTGGACCAGTATTGACAGACAGGCATGTGAGGGGTTTATTATAGTGGAGGTTTTTTAGGGGTTTTTTTGTTGGTTTTTTTTTTACTTACACCATCTTTGTGTCTAATTGAGCCTTTGAGTTGAGCGATGTTTGAGTCACTGATGGCAGCAGTGCCCAGCAAAGGCAGTGCTTGCTCCTGGAGATAAATTTGGATGAACAGAAAAGGTAATGTGCAACTTGCAGTGTTTTATCTTGGGATGAAGCCACAAGACGGAAGGATCAATAATCAAACACAGCTTAGCCTCACTCCACAGGGAACTTCCTTCCAGGCTGCTCCAGTAGCACTTGGCCACATAAGCCCCATTCCCCCATCTTCTCCTTGGTGCTAATTGTAATTAGAGCATCACATCAGTTCTGCCACACTCCACTCAGCCAGCACCAAAACAAGCAGGGCCATCACCTTGCCAAGGGAACACAAGCAACACGGTCCAGTCCCTCAGCCCAGCAGATGTGGAGCAGCCCTGTGCCCAGTACCTGCTTGGAAGCTGGCGGGTGCTGAAGGTTTGCCCCAGGGCCACCCCACCCGAAGTCATGCCTTTTCATGGCTTGACCACCTGGACAACCAGCAAAGCAGCTGCCTGCAGCTTTCCAGCACCTCAGATATGAAAATCCGTGGGCGTGCTCAAAATACCTGGGAGCGTGAGCGGGGAGCAGGATGTCATCCCTGCACAGTGGGGCTGCATTTGCACACAGTGGCTCCTTGTTCCCGAGGCCAAAACACAGAGAATTACCATTTGTTCTCATGATAGGGGCTGTCTTCTGAGCTTCTCTAAGCATCACATTCATCCAAAACAGCATTCATCTCCCGAAGCCCCTTTTCCAGCTGAACTAATGTGCACACAATGCCTTTAGGCTTCGCACACTGTAATATAATTTTCAAGTTTAAACGGAGTAACAATAACTAAGCAGTGAAATAAGGCTTTGGTACTTCAACACTTGTAAAGACAAATGAAAAGTCAAATATAAAGAAGAAAAGAGAGCAGTGCTGCAAATGAAACCACTGCCCTGGCCCAATTTCAGCCCTTGCAGGTGGCCAGGGGAATAGGAGTACTCACCCTATCTCGTGCCCTACCAGAGCCTCTGTGCTTAACGGTATACTGGACTTCTGCATTTGGTATCACAGACATTAAGCCCACCATTACACCTTTGCACCACCAGGATAGGCTGAGGCTCTAGGTCTAAGCCCTACCTTTTGCAAACAAGCACAGTGATGTTTTCGCAAAGCTTTAGGAACTCCACAGCAATCAAGTATAGGGACAACCTCTGAATATGCCATTAAAGAGAAGCTGTTTCTGGGCCTCAGACTCCCTCTGCAAAGAAATTACAGTTTATATTTTTGGAGTTTACCAGACTATCAGTGCAAAAGGAGTGGGGGAAAGCTGCTCACAGAAACAAAACGCTCAGAGAAGGTGTTTTATTTCTGCTGCACAGCTTGTCTCTCCATCGCCTCCACTGGGAGCTGCGAGCCTGGAGCAGAAGGATAATAAATGACATTTTAACATGAAAGCAGAGCAACAGCCAGGCAGAAGCTTGGGTTTTTAAAACAAGGAATCACAGTCACCCTTTCACTGGCACCTCCACACTCAGGAGCATCTCTACAGAAAGCAGATCACACACCTGCACAGCCTCTCTGTGCCCCTGCACCTTCCTCTGGTCTGGCTGTGGTTCTTCCCTCGATCAGTTCTCTATTAAGCATAGGTAAAATGTCTTTTGGCCCAAAGACCTACTGCTGGAGATCAGAGAAAACTGTGTGATCTGTCCTTGCTCTTTGTGGTGGTTGGCTGCTCCAGAGAAGGTGGCTTTGGCATCTGATGGGTCACTGCTCAGAGCCACTGATGCACCAGCCCAGAGAGAGCAAAGCAAAGCTCTTTATAGTAAATGCATTTATTTGGCATTTTGTTTATCCTCGCTTGGGGCCACGTTTCTGCATGTCACGCATGGGCTGTAAGAAGTCATCTGGTGTGCATGGTCTGTGCTGGAGCTTGCATACACACATCTAGGGAGCAGAGCCTTGGTCTGACCTGAAGCCCCAGGCACAGCTTGATTTTCAGGGGACAAGAGAGAAAGGTAATGGGGGATACCAAATACCTGAGTTGTGCGAGGCAAAAGAGACGGAGATGAGAACGCTAGCTGCTACAGCAAAGTAATTACTGCCTAAGTTACAAAATAAATTAGCTCGGCTGATCAGGCGCTGGTCTGGGGAGCAGAGGAGTGCTTTGCTTTGCCGCAGTGGGCTTTACTCCAAGGAATACTCATCACCACACTGGAAACAGCAGCAGCATGTCAAAAGGCACGGAGATACTTCTGGTGGCCTTTACTGTGGAAAGTTTATTTTAGCAGAAGATGTTAATTCTCCACCAGACATGTGCTATGTTACATGTTTACTAGTTTTCCTTCAAACACATTAACAAGCAAAAACCCTTTTCACAAAGTTACAGTTACTATGTCAAGCTAGCTGGCGCTTCATCTCTGGGATGAAATGCTGTCCCTTGGGATCGAAGCAGAGACATCTGCAGGGTTGCATCCAGACCACAAACTACTTCAGCCTTGAATCCAGTTTTGTTTGGTCCAGTGCAAAACATGAAAATAAGAGTAATTAACAGGCATGCCTTAAGCAGTGTGTTATATTCTACAGACAACAATTGCTGCAAGCTCCAGCCTTGTCAGCACGTGGCTTCCTAAAAGCTTGGCTGTGCCTGGCTGCTGAAGCCCTTGGAAGAGTTTTTGGACACTGCAGAAGCTCTCCAGCCTCTATTATTAGTATCAGCAATTTCAATTATATTAACCTTCAGCTAATGCTATGTTCAAATAATTTCATGAGTACAAAAGGGTATAGATAACAAGGCAGGAGGGACTGCAAGCAAAGTGTCAGAGAGGATGGCAGTTCAGATCCATTCCGAAATGGCAGTGCATCTTCCTAGGGGTAACACAGCTTTCTCCTTTGCATTGGACCAACCTGTGCTGGGATGGGGAACGGTCCTAGACCAGCACCACAAAAACTCATCTCACATCTTTGCATTAAGCAAAATATATGTGTTTATATGGAAGTATGGCCTATAGAAACAGACAGGAAAATGTGGGAAGCCCTCATCCACGTCTTATGGACAGCATGGGCTGACAATTCTTGGGAAACTAGTATAGAATTCATTCAGCCTTTGTGCAGAGAGGAGGACTGGATAAACTCCTGATCACCTTTTGGGTGCAATTTAAATATTATTAAGATATAAAAATATCAGCCATTTTGCTCATTTGAGGATGTATTTTAAAAGATTTCCATGAGAAAAGGGGGACAAGCTGTACAGAGGTCCGTTTTGCAGGTGCATGCCCTGATTTTCACCTACTTTGCCCCTCCCAGAAGCAGATAACCGGAAAAGATTCCAGAGTTGTTTTTTCAAGGCTACAGGATGTTTCCTGCTGCTCCCAACAGCTCTCAGGTCAGCCTACAAAAGTAACAAGCTGTGAGTCTTCCTCCCAGGAAAAAGCCTCTTTCATCTTTGCAAGGCACAGCTAGAATCTGGCTTTACGATTTTCAACCTGAGAAATAATAGACGAGAAAGCAGAAGAAGAGAGGACAGGCCAGCTGGATTGTGCCAGGATATATGCTAAGCCACTGGATATTATGCATTAATGCAAATGCACAGCATAGAGAATTCAGTAAGGAAAAATGACTCACAGATTATTATTATTATTGATAATTATTTTTAAACTACTACAAGCAGTTTATCTTCAAACTCCTATCAGGCAAAGGAGACACAGAAGAGGATGGCCACACATGACTCAGGTACAGAATTCTGATATTTCCCCAAGTCCCTCTTTAATAAATTCAATATAGGATTACATTAAATAAAAAGTTTAGATTATATTTTTAATAACTCACTAAAAGCACTTCAATTCCCTACAGACCGTACATACTTGCAGCTTTTGTATGCATAAAGAATTAAGCACTTTAATATAGTTCTCTTTTTTTAGCGTTGCCATCTACCAGCTGGGAGAGGATTAAATCTCAGCCCGGCACTTCCCTTTCCTCTGCAACCCCTCTGAATTGCAGCTATTTCCTCCAGCCCAGCCAAACACTCGCATTTCATTTTAACAAAGCACAGACGAGCTAAAATAAATGGCCTTAGTGCAACTTTCTCATTTAAAGGAGATCTATAGATCACTAAGCAGGAAACGCAGATTGGTGATATAAATAAGATCTACCACTTCTGTGACGCAAACGACTCCATAGGCACGACAGGGAAAGACAAAGCACCCCAAAATGATAGAAGTACTCGAAAAAGCTGGAAACCTTTGAGGGGAAGAGTGATTATGTAGCACCCCATGTCTAAGGCAACACCTGCAGGTTACTGCAAGAGGGAAACTCATTTTCCACAGAAGCCATCAGTGCTTTGCTTACAGAAGCAGGACTGATTTCAGATCTAGGTTAGCATGCAAGCTGGAAGAAGTATTTTCAGATCGTTTTAGTTATAGCTAAGGAAACTTCTCACACAAAAGTGGAATTATCTGCAGATTTAACAGCCAAAACAGACAAAAACCTGAGGGAGAAGCTGCACCCATTCCTCAGCAGTGTCATTCTGCACTGCACGTGTGATGCCTGGCTAAGGATACCTTTCTGGGGGAGCAGCCCCAGCCACAGTAACTCACAGTCCACAGTGGCGAGCCTTGGAAGACACTAAACTGAGCAGGTGATGTGATCATTTTAAACAGCTATTTGTTTTAGAAAATAAATACCTATACTGAGACATCAGGAGAAACTGGGAAATCAGATTTCCTGCCAGTGGTGACTATGCCTGTTTAACATGGGAATTTTTTATACCCTCACAACAGGCTTTTCCCTCAAAAAGCATCATAAAGTCCATTTTCCCCACCAAAGACAAAATGGTGCTTCCTGTAAACCCCCCTTTGGGCTGCACCACCATATCCTGGCCATCTATAAATACAGCAACTTGCACAGCTAAGTGTATAAGCTTATTTGTTAAGACAGTTACCAAACAGAAGTCTTCTGACACAAGAAAGGAAATGTTTTTATTTCAGTAGGGGAAGTCATAGGGTGTCCAAACACAAAGTGGTTTGGAGTTCATAAAGCTTATTTTACCTAATCAAAGGCAACTTAGCCAAAATATTGCTAAATGGTTGATTTCACATGTAAGCATTTACAAACCAGATCACACAGCGCAGGCAAACTCACTTAGGCTTTCTGTTTATCCTCTTCTTTCTGAAGATAAGAGAGGAAATCTCAAGTATCACAGAAACATAGAATGATTTGGGCTGGAAGGGACCTTAAAGACCATCTAGTTCCAAACCCCCTGCCATGGTCAAAGACGTCTTCCACTAGATCAGGTTGCTCAAAGCCTCATCCAACCAGCCCTGAACACTTCCACTCACTTTGGGTTCCATGTGTTTCTGCACAGATAAATACTGAGCTGCCCGCCTGGGCGGCAGCACAGTGAATCTGCTGTGAGAGCGTACCACAATCCTGCGCTAACCATGCGCTCTGCCCACACACAAGCAGTGCACACTTGCTCAAAATGCCTCCTGTACTACAGGCACCAAAATGCTAGGTGCTCCTTCCCCCAGTAACAAGTGATACTGGAGGATGCACGTTTTCACTACAGCAGGAGATGCCGCTGTGTCAGAAGCGCCCAAGGAACAGGGGACTGGGCTGCAGTGCACACAAGCTTTAGGCAGCATCTCTACTCTGAAGCAACTCATTATCGATGCTACATGAGCACTGAGGAGTTATTTAAAGCACGTCATGAAGCAGTACGGATTGGCTTTGCCTCAAAAATCTCTCTCTAGGTGCTGTTTACAATACTAGGCTATCGCAGGAGCATTGCTTGGCTCAGGTGCTCCAAGCCCATCTGCCTCTGCAAGAGACGGGGACCCAGCTTTACTCCACTGACATTACTTTTACCGATTTTTTTTGCTGTTAGGAGAAATGAAACACTGAATGCAGCATTTCTTTCCAGTTTCTACACCAACTTTAAAAAATAACCAAGTATTGCACTTGATTTTCCTACCAGCAGCCAGCTAATGCAAAACAGCCTCATATCCAGGCAGAAAGAAATAAGGAAATAAATCACAACAATTCTTGCTGTCTGTACCACTGCTAAGCCAATTCTGCTGTTAATATAAGCACACCTCGTAAGGTTTTGAGGGAATTTGGATTATGTAGAATACTTAAATAAGAGGTTTCAGCAGGCATGCCTGAGGTGCCTGTGCAACAACTGGGACCATTAGTTCTGGAGTTGACGACGGTACAGTCCTACAGATGCAGGACCATGAAAAAGGCAGACACTTCTCCACAACAGACCCAGAGCCACTTGTCTTCCTGCCCCATGCAGGAAGGGCTGCTCCATGCTTAGCAAATCACTGCTTGCCATTCCAGCTCCTCCAGCAATCTCCACCTCGTTAGACTTCAACCCTATCGCTTTCTGCTTGCTACATTTATTTTATTACCTTTTCTAAGTGCCCGCAAGAGTTTGAGGGCATGGTGAGTTTAATACTTGTTCCTGAAAGGCTTTGTCAGCAGCAGCTGACAGTCACTGCTGGGATGGAGCTATCCTGGCTTTTGAATGCTCCTTGGTAGATCTCCAATGTGGTTTGAGTTGCACTGAATAAACACTTTTCATATGGTTTTTAAATTCCCTCTGCCTATAATCTCTCTCTCCACTTAAAACATTATTTCCATAGCGCCAGGTGTTACAGACACCCCATCTGACTGCCAAGCAGAGTGCAACCACAGTCACTGCTGTTTGTAGCAAAAATAACAGGTTTTACACAGCACAGGTCAATTCTGAGAATTAAAAACCCCACTACCTTACATTTATCATACCAATATGTAAGAAACGGAGGCATAAGTACATAATTATTATAAGTACATAATTATATATATATAAAAACATATATAAAAGTAAGTGTTCTTGCTGCCTACTGAGATTTCAACTCACTTAGGTTTAAGTGGGAATTTGAAAGTATTAGTGAAGGTGCAGCAGGGGAAGGGAACAGAGCTCCTGACTGCAGAATGCCTCAATTTCAAGATTACATCAACATAATGATGTTCTGAGATAACAAAAAAAATTGACTTGCCTACGACTCACTTCTCTCTTTCGAAATCCTTGGCATTTGGTATTCATGATACCAAACAGAAAAAATATTCTTTTAAAATATACTCATTGGCCTTATACAGCCGGCAGCATAAGCAGCACTCTTCAGTATCACATACAAATACATGAAAGAGAGATTTATTGTTGCCCCCAATGCAGTTAGCATTACAACAGTCCAACTTTCTCAGTTTTTCTTGGTGATTTCTGTAGCCCATATGAAACATTCACTTACCAATCGACTGGGAAGCACTGCCAGCTTGCTGGGGTCCATCACACAGAGGAATTCACATAATAGTAATACTTGGATAAAGGAGAATCATTCATCAGAAATGACTTGGTATACTGTCACCCCACGTATTTAGCACTTTCTTTAATGAAAGGCTCTGCAGCAGGAATGGAGATAAGTTTTTGCTCAAGATTATTAATCATGGGCATGTTGCCTGACCCAGTTTCAGAATTAGAAAACATACATCTTTCCAATCTATGTCATTACAAAAGCTCTTCAAGCAACAAGCACTTTAGAGTACCTATAGATGTCTTCTTAGCGTAATGACATCACACACTTTGGCAGAATCATTAATATCTTGCCAACCTCACCTAACCTTTGATCTGGGTGGAAAGTGGCCAAAGTACAGCGCTGCTTTGATTCACCCTCAGTAGAACTCGGCACCAATGCATCTTCCCCTGCAATACACCCTGCAGGTCCCACAACATCCAGGGATGCTGTTATAAAGCAAACACAACTCCCTGGTTTGACTGAAATGACAGTATTTTCCAAAGCTAAAAGGCTTGTTTTTCATGTCAGCTAAGCCTTAAAACAAATGAACTGCCCTAACAAACCTCTCTCATCACAACTCTGACTTTCTTCAGTGGCCTGATGAAGAGTTAAATGGTCAAATCGAATAGGTAAAACAGCCATCAGGTGGAAAGAGAAGGTCTCGCCAGGCCTCTGTGGTGTAGCAATGACAGAAATGCAATTTCCTGCAAGCCAGATGTCTGAATTTGAAAATCAGCGTGTCAGAAGTTAAAGCATTGACAGTTCTTGTCTGGGGAAAATTGCTTCCAGGCATTAAACCCCTAGCTGTTACTCCCTGCTCTCAACTCTTGCGGACAAGACAACATTGAACATCATCTAGCAATGAAGAACTTAACACTTAAAGCAAACTCAATCAAACAATTATTACTTACTTTAAGCAAGAACAAACTCACCTCCAATCTTTAAGCAAATATTTGCTTCCTAAATGCCAGGGACAATGCACTGCCTGAAGCAGAACAAAGCTTTGCAACACATGACATCAAGGCTCTGTGCTTGATCCCAGCCTAAATTCTGGGCAGCCCTGCTACACTGGTACTCCTGTAGGGCTTTAACAAGTGCTCACTGGGCGCAGAAACATCACTACTCACTCCATTTCTCTATTCCCTCTTACCAACTTGGTCTACACATCTCTCCTTCCACAATGGCTGCTCCAACCCAGCCCTCTCTTCAGAGCCGATCTACCACTCCATCAAAAACAGACCCTTGCCCATGGCCAATTAAGAAATTTTTTAAAGATTTCATCCTGCACTGTAATACATACTTCAGATTCATTTCAAATTTTCAGTGGCCATGAGAGGAGAAACCAATAAAGCCACAGGCAGACAAACCAGATATTTACATGGTCCATGATAACTCCCATCCTACTAGCTTTTGGCATCTACTGTGTTAGTCCTTAAAGCCTTTTACAGAGGTTCCCAACTATTTTCAAATGCAGACCTGGAGCTCTTCCAACATACACATAGTAAATTTAGGACTGCCACCACTGTCTCTGTCTCTTCTTCATTGCCTTTTGGGATCCCCCTGCAAAGCAGTCCACAGACCTCCGTGGGCAGTTGGACACTGACCAAACACAGCTCTCGGTAAAGCAGGAGCAGTATGCCTGCCTCCACTAACTCAAGACAGTCTTGAGGACCAAATAAGCCAAAAGGAAACAAATTTAACTTCCTAACACGCTGTAAATACATGAGCCCACAGGCCTGAGGCTTAGGTGTGTGTCTGGGCAGCCAGTGAGGATGCTCTATCTGTTGCTTACACTGCCAAAGGTACCAGATAATGGGCACCTATCCATCTCGACAATGCATATGGAAATATTTTAGTGATGAAAAGGAAAAATATAGACACCAGCACACCCTTATTCATATAGCAGGTTTCTGCAGAAGTCCTGGAGGCTGCAGGGATGAGCTTTTATTGCCATTGCTTGCAATAAGCCTACTTTGTGGACAGCAAAATTCATTCAGTAGTGCCATACATCTACAAACTGTCAGAAGCACCCAAGTCTCTTTGAGAGGGTAAGCTGGCTGGCTGAGCCATTTCCTCTCCTGCAAGTGTTTTTTTAATTGACTATGGAATTTGCAGATATTATTTTCAGAAAATACATCCTATTGATTGTAATTACCATCCTCGGAGATGCAATGGAAAGAATATTAAAACCATTAGCGTTGATTTGGATTTTATTAAAGCCATTAGTGAAACAGCAAGCAGAGCGCTGTTGCTTTCTGAGCACCTCAACAGTTCCTAAGCACCATAAATCATCTCATGGCGCATTTATTACCACTTTGGATAAAGCTAGGAGTTGAGCAAAGGGAAAATGGGAGAGGCTAACTTCACACAGCTGGGTGATGAGATTGGTCCAAGCATCTTCTTAATGAGCCTTCTAAGCACCGATTGTTTTCAGGAAAGATGTCATTTCTTTTCTTAGGTAGATGCCCAGCAGACTCAAGAGCCATCTAATGCAACCCATTGGGCTTGTGCGTGTCAGAGCAGACTTGCAGGGAGCTTGCTTGCCCAACGGCAGCTCCAGAAACAGCCATTTCACCCTCCCATGGGGAGAAAGAAGGAAACATCCTCCATTTCCAGCCATCATCTTCCCATGGGTACCTGGCCCACATGAACCTTCCCAGAGCCACCAGGCTGATGTGGCATTAGGGTAGCATTACAGCAAGCCCACATATTGAGAACAACCTGCCCACAGACATGGCATAGCCAGGATAGACAGACCAGCAGCTCGGCACCATCCAGCTCGGTTGGTCCTGCGCTTCTCTCACCAGCATCATTTAATGGTGCTGCTAACACCAGGCAGAAGTTGCCATTCTCTTTCTGAATGCTTCTGGTCAGAGCTTCTTAGCCACCATTACTCTGTTTGCAACCTGAGGAACCAACTTTGGTCCTCACATATCATTTGTGTTTTGTAATTGCATCTGGAAGCTATACAACAGCCATTACCATGTAATTAATATTCACTCTCTCCAACCTTCTCAGCAACTTGGGGCACATACAGATATGACTGAAGGTCCCTCTTCAGCTTTAATGTTTTATTTAGTTCACCTGCAGGCCTTCTGACCCCTCCCTGCAATTTTAGCTCAGATCTTCCTTGCCTAGAAAACTTCCTAAAACCCTGTGTTTCCCTAGAAGCATGAATTTCCTTTCCCTGTGACTCCAGCCCTACCAACATTCCTCAGCAAGGACTTAGCACAGGTCACTGCAGGCTTGTTGATCACCAGAAACTCCTGAAACCAGCTTTGGATGCCGCCAGCCAAGGACAGGAGGCAGGGATGGAACGGGTAGGGTTCCTCTCCCAGCACCATATCTAACCCGATAGCAAGGAGTGCAGCACAAGCTGGGCAGCAAAGCTGAGGCCAGACCAAGCCGTGGTGGGTCCACTCCTATCCCACTGAGGTGGCCTTCTGCCCTGCCTTCTCTTGAGGCACAATATAAAGCAATTAAATAAAGGTACCAACAGCAGAAAGAACTCTCTATTCCTCTAATTTCATAGAAGATCTCAGGATTTTATTTTCCTTAACAGAACAGCTACACTGGATTCCTGTTAACATAAACCAGCTCAAGAAACACTTCTACCCAAAGCAACTGCTGCTTTCGCATCACATCTCTGGTGACGAGATCATTTTAGACTACACCAGCCAAGGCCTATAATACTGAAAATTCCTTTTTTCTAATATATTCTGCTAGCAGTTGGAGCAAGCTAGTCCATCTTCTCTGTAGTTGCTTCCTTGATGGTTTCACTTCATGATTTTCATGTTTACAAACACCTGGGATTCCAGCAGGGCAAGGCAAGCTTTTGTTATAAATAGCAAGATACTGAACTGCAGGAAAATGTCAAGGGCAGGAGAAAAAAAAATAGAGATTTTCTCTTCAATATGGTTTCAGTTAGCCTTGAAGGTATTGAGTTCCAGCAGCTCATGGGGCATACGTCTGGCTGCTACAGACATAGCCCAGCCATGTGAGAGGAGACAGGGGGTGCCATAAAGGCATCAAACACCTCCTCTGGGCTGGCCAGGGGACAAAATGCAGTTTCCCAGCAGGGTCTGGGCTGCTGGCAACAGCCCTTTCCCTTTGCCCTAGGTGGCACAGAAAGAGCAGAGCTGGAGTATCTTCTCCTTGTGAGCCAGGTGAAGGGGAATCCCAGCAATACAAGGCTGGGAAACCAAACCAAAAGCTTTCTTGTTCAGATGCCTCCAGGACCACTGGCTGGATAGAGGGCTGAGGAATGTCTTTCCAGGGCCAACAGACACTGAAAAACTTGCCTGCAGAGCGGAAAACTCCAGCTGCTTGCGAGTGTCAGAGGACTGGCAGTACAACTCAACCCATGAGAGATGCTCTCAAGGTGCTGGGCTCCTCAATGCCCAAACCCGGGTGCGCATCACAGTTCAGACCAGCTCTACATGCTGCTGAGTGCTTGGGCTGCACGGCAAAAATTGTGAACCCTCGCTCTCAGGAGGACAAGTCAGGGCAAGAGGCAGCCATGAATGCCTTCTACTGACATTGTGCTTGCAGGAGGGAACGGAAGGATGGAGGTGAACAGGCAAAATTCCTTAGGTGACACCTCACTTGTTTGAGCACATACCCGGAGGCAAAGAGTTTCCAGCAGCTCAGGCAGCAGGAGTTTATCAGATAATGCTGTAGAAATAACCTCCCAAACCACAAAAATGAGGTAGGTTGGTTTTGTTTTTTTTTCCCCTTAAGCTGAGTTTCTGCACAAATGACTATAATTAAGGATGCTACCTGTCAGTTACTCAGGGCACCGAGGCTACAATGTTCAGGCTTTGAAAAAGCGTCTTGCACAGCAGCTGTCCCACTTGTCTCTCATTTATCATACCCTTCACCCACCCAGATTTCTCATCAAATAGTTGTAACTCAAGGATTTCGGGGGAAGTCCCCACCTCCCTGAGCTGGATGACTTCACAGGAAGTAAGGGGATGGAATGCCATAAGAAAAAAAAAAAAAAAAAAAGAGAGAAAGGCGCGCCAGCAGCGGGGCTGCAGGGCACGGGTGGCGAGGCGCACATCCCTCGTCAGCCTCTCACCACCGCCGAGGGCTCCTGCAGCGGTTTCAGGAGATTCTGTAAATTCCTTTTAATTCATACATTATGGAAGAGTCTCAGCCGGCGCGGTGTCACAGGCGCGTGTGCACTGCTTGTTCATCTAACCATTGCTGCAGCTCGCATCTCAGAAGTTACAATTTCTAAAACACTCTGTAAATAACGCGACCACTTAACAATTTACAGGGTTTTCTGTAAAAAACACGGTTGGAGGCTTCATCGCGGCTGACACCGGGTCCTTATCAACCCTTACAAAAGGAGAACACACACCACCCGGCTGCCGCTCCCCGGGCCAGCAGAAAGGCTACTGTTCACCAGCCCCTTCAACGCAAAGCCACCTCTGAAGGCGGCTCGGGCTGTAGCGGAGGCACCTCGCTTCTGCAGGCACCGGCTGCCCCATTCCGGGGGCCGCGGGGTAGCCGCCCCCCGCCGTGGCCCGAGGATGCTCCAGGAAAGTTGCCTCCTCCGGCCTCCCGCCTCCCCAGGTGCATCACCGCACCGGGGTTGGGGGGCACGTACCCACCGAAGCGCGACCTCACGCCGCGCCGGCGCCACTGGCTGCCGGTCCCAGACGAGGACAACCCCCAGCCTCGTGTGTTCTCCCCCCGTCCCGCTTCTTGTCAGGCCCGGCTTCCCCGGCGGAGACCCCACGGCCGCGGCAGAGTCACCGCCCCGGGGCGCGCCCAGCAAATACTAAAAAAGCGCTCCTGTGGCTTTTAAGGATGCCATTCTGCCACAAAGGAGGAAGAAAAATACATCTAGA
>JANHGB010046911.1:0-14954 GCA_026283785.1 Coracopsis vasa
GAGCTATTTCTAAGTCTGTCACTAAGGGAAATGTCATTAAAACTGAAAGGCTCCAGATGTTTGGAGCTACTCTGTAAGATGACTTCAAAGAACCAAAACAATCTAGGCATTGTGGGGCACAATTCTGTGGTACCTAATTCAACAGCATTTTTAGTGAACCCGAGGACATTTTGTGTTTTATTCCCCATGTAATTTATCTGTGTAGAATGCTCACTGCTTCTTCCTTCATTAAAGAAGAACCTAGGGCTCAAACCCTGGAGCAGGCAGTGACAGAGCACAGCCATTCTGCTCAACCACAACTGACTGTAGTTGCTGCAAGCTCTGAGACAGTTGGAAAGGCTAAAACCAAACTTTTGGTCTTGCAGGTAGCAAAAAGGAGAGAGCAGTTTGGATCTACTCCTGAGACTTAATGTATACACAGAGAAATAGACTTCTGGAGAAGTATCGGTAAGCTGCTTAGATGGTAGAAATGTATAGAAAACAGAGTGGTTTCTCTATCAAATCAAACTAGGAGTGAGAGAAATCAGTGTTAAAATAATTGGTCTCTGTGAGAGATACAGCCTCACTGGCTTCCTGAAGGGGTGAGTTCCAAAGAGGCAGAAAAACCTTTACAGCTCAAAGGAGCACATGTTGTTAAAGGAAGGTGGTCAAGGTCTGAGAACAATTGTGTTAGCGTAACAGACATCTAAGATACATAGAGAACAAAGACCAGCTAGGAAAGTGTATACAGTTCATAACCAAGAGTCCCAGAAGGACTTTTATTCATCTTATTTTTTATGACCAAGATGATATGGAGAAGGTTTTACTGAAGCTTTACAAGGAAAAGGGAAAGCTAAATCTGGGATGGATCATTCAGTATAAAGAGCATTTTATTATAACTAAGACTTTAAGGCAGACTAAGAAAACAGAGTGTACAAATGATACAGTCATTACTGAAAGCTAAATGGTGTGCAAGAACCACACAAGCCAAATTATTCAAACTTGGCTGCTCAGAGTCTGCAGCAGCATTTAGAAGTCTGGTCAAAAAAAGCCAAACTACTTCCTTTTAGAAGTGCTAAGGTATACCTTTCAAGGATGTTTCACCTCAAAGCCTATGGTGTAAGTCAGGACAAAAGAGGTCTTTGTATTTTTTCTACTCTACAAACCCAAAATCATAGAAGAGTTGAGATGGAAGGAAACTTCTGCTTAAAGTAAGGTCAACTACAGATGGTTTCCTAGGGCCTTGTCTAGTTGGGTTTTGAGTATCTTCAAGGATGGACACTTTCCAGTCTCTGTGGGCAATCTGTGCCAGCGTTTCACCACACACA
The DNA here is from genome assembly GCA_026283785.1 of Coracopsis vasa. Classification (NCBI taxonomy): domain Eukaryota; kingdom Metazoa; phylum Chordata; class Aves; order Psittaciformes; family Psittacidae; genus Coracopsis; species Coracopsis vasa. The sequence goes on from JANHGB010046911.1 coordinate 1,308, forward strand.
CCATGGAACAGTGTTGCTTATATTTAAGTGACATTTCCTGTATTTCAGTTTGTGTCCACTACATCTTGTTCTGTCACTAGGTATTACTGAGAAGAGTTTGGCTCCATCTTCCCTTCCCTCCGCCCTGCCCAGGTACTTCTACACGTTGGCAGGATCCCCCCTGAGATTCCTATTCTTCAGGCTGACCAGTCACAGTGCTCTCAGTCTCTTCTCATACGTCAGATATTCCAAGCCCTCAGACATTTTCATGACTCTTTCCTGGACTCACTCCAGTATGTCCATGCCTCTTGTACTGGGGAGCCCAGCCTTAGACATGGCACTGCAGATATGCCTGACCAGTGCTGAACAGAAAGGGAAAGGATCACCTCCCTTAATCCTGCCTATATCATTAATGCTCTACTGATGTAGAATACCATCATGCTGTAACCATAGCCAAAACAAATAGGGAGAAAGGGACAAAGTCTGTGGAGACTTGATCCCAACCACTGATGAAGATTTCTGAGCCTATAAAGGAGCTGTTTTTATCAAAGACTGAAAATACTGGGAATAATTCCTCCACTTATACCTCTACCCACCCCTCTGCAGTGCACTGAACAAAGTGATAGCAGCAAAATGTCTCCTTGCAGAGCTGACTAACAGCATCTACAGCAGGGATGCTGCCAGTAAAAGTATAAGTGGCACCCCAGTGATGCTTCTTTGTTGACAGAGAGACATCCGACAGCCTTCATCAACAGAGATGCTCTCTGTATGTTTGGATCCTTACCTGCTTATTTTACTGCTTATTGCTGCTCCTTTTCTACTCTGTCTACAGTGGTCTTACTAAATTCAGGGCCAGTTCCTCATAAACATGATCTTCTCCTGTGCTATTCATAGTGCAGCACAATTGCACCGTTTGCAGCATGATTTAGCAGCAGAATTAAGCTCTGGCAGATGAATAAGAGCCCTCACTGCAGTTAGATCAATTAATCTGCAAAGAAATGCTATGAAAATGTTCTCACCCTGCGGACTGAGAGTGGAATACATTAGCACAGAAGAGTCTATAAGTTTTTGTCAATATAACATCTAATAGGTCATTATTTGGAGGAACTAAAGAGCGGTTTTTACCAATTTGAATAAATCCATTTAAATGTTGCATAAATGCATGAGATTGTATCTAGTGTCTGTTATAATAGGTCAGCATTTTAGAGAAACTCTCGTTTACAATAAGGGTATGCCAGCTCTGGAATATATTATTCTAGAATAGCCAAGACTAGAATACATTAATATATAAAGATAAAGGAAGCTATAATACCAAATGTATTTCTATCTGGTGCAGAAATCTGTCTTCCATATAAAAACTAATGAATCATCTTCCCATTATATCAGACTTCAACTCTCCTGCAACAGATACTTTTCACAAGAGTGTTTTATGGATGGTAGCATACACAGCACTCCCCCTAGTAGCACGAGTGATTTCTGATTCTGGTACTACATTAACAGTTGCATTGTCTTAATTTTAAATAATTGCAGGATCTTTGATTTCATAGACATTTAAAAAGATTTTTTTGCAGTTAGATTGTCCAAAGAGGATGCCTGACTCATACTTATTTTTAAGAATACACGAAGTTCCTCTGTACCATGGGCCAAACATCAATTTGGCATTTTTCACATATATCCTGAGGCATTTCATGGACATCCAGTTCTGTTTTTCTTGTGGATTCTTGTAAACAGTTCTGTTTACCTTCGAAGCTTCTACTTTCCCTTCTCGATATGAATCTCAAGGCACTGTTGGCACAACAGTACTTTTTGCATATTTTATCATTATCTTGATATTGGTAAATATTGAGTGCCTGATGATCTGAGTGTGTAATACACAGTCCCAATTACTGGTAACCATAATAGTTTTAAATGGTGAGGCAGTCACCCCTGAGGGGTGAGATTGCTTTGCTGTTATTTGGACTGCAACTTCCACATGGACTTACTTTTCTTATGTAATTGTTTGCTTTGAAAAAAGTTACTGTGAAATCACTGCCATCAGCATTGACCATTATAGTAACCTATATTCTCAATTAAAGCCAAGAAATAGAATGTAATTGCATTTATTAGCCAGACATTTAAAAAATTCTGACCTGAATCTATTACACTTTTAGCTGTCCTGTTCAATAGCCAGTCCATAGGAAGCAGTGCCAGGTAGCTGCTCCAAGAGCAGTCCACGCTGTCATTGACCCTACCCAAAGTCCTACAGTTTTTTTTGCAGTGCTGGCAATAAGTCACATATTATTACATGTGCTTTATCCTTAAAGATGCATTCATTTTAAAAGAGTGAGCTATTGAAATGTTAAACTCAATGAAAGATGAAAACACATCATCTTTTCTTTTTATAATGACTATTTTAGCAACCATAAAATACCACAACTCAGTAGAAAACAATATTCTGCCTGGCTTGCTGACAGCTTTTACCTGAATCCAGATTTCTAGTCTATTCCTAAAAATCGTCATTTTTTATTTGCTACTGATATCTTCGTAGACTCCCAGGATGAGATAATAGGGCAGATGGCAGTACCTTATGGCACATTCAGACTCAGGTCTTGACTGAGTTAAGTAAGAATATCTCTGAAGAGTTAGGTTCTAATCCTGCTTTGTTCTCAAATGATAAATTTTTCTGCTATGATGAAAATTTGGTCACAAGTTCATCACAAATTCTGATACAAACAGAACCTGTTGCTTTGCAAAGACCTCTGGTTAGAAAAGGCAAGGTGCTATGATCTCTATAGAATTCATAAAGAAGCAGGAGAATAAAACATATCGGTGGGGTCACCAGGCAGTTAATCTGTATGGGCATGGCTGGAACATTTGCTGAAGCTGACTGTCTATATAAATAGGTTTCTGGCTAAAGATTCAATTTTCGTTTACATGCTTGGAGCTTATGTGTTAGTATTTATGCATTTATTAATGTATCTGGAACATGGTAATGAAAATAACCCTAAGACAAAATATGATCTAAAGGCAAAAGGGAACAGCTGAAAATGGATTAAGAAAATGGCATAAAGGAGCTCAGCTTTCTGAAGATGCTGGATTTGCAACACAATGGTGAAGACAAAAGAAAAAGCAAGAACTGAACCTGTGTCACCCATGAGCAAAAAATATGAAAAGAAGTCAGAGAAGTAAGTTAGATGTTTTTTGTTTCATTGGAGGAGAAGAATAAGGAGTGAATGAGATCCTGCTGTCACAAATAATGCATAACATGCTGGAAGACAGGTGACTGATGAGTGTTTTAACACCCCATACAATGAGGCTGTGGAGAGAAGTTTTTTTAAAGCCAAGAACAGTCAGCAGAAGAGAGAATACATACCCAAGTGAAGAACTTCTGCATCCACATGGACCTTTGGAGGCATTATGCAGCCCTATTAAAGGCAGCACCATATGAAAGGCAGTTGGTTCCAGCTTTTAGAACATACACCTGAGAGAAACAGATACAGCTGCAGAGAGACCTCAGTTACTATCAAGGACAGAAGAATTTGTCCACTGAAAGAATGAACAAATAGTAACTCAGACAAAGGTCACAGGACAAAGAAAATTAACATTTTTTGGACAGGGACAAGAGCATCAAGGAGATAAACAGCACAATCCATATTATATATCATAGAAGTCAACAGGAAAGCGTTAAGCTTCCTACTGCTCTGAAAATCTTTGAACAGGAATAGCTGGATGAGAATGTCTTTGCATCTCACCTTCATTGCAGAGGTGGTCAATGTAAACCAAGGAACACCCTCCCCAAAAGAAAATCCTGAGAGCTGGGATTTTTACTATGTGAATTTAATATGAGAAAAGAAATGACATGCTGCTGTGGGTTGTAGTTGGCATCAGGAAACCGAAGGCAAGCACAGCAAGGACAAGCATATCCCATTCATCCTAGTGAAAGCAGTGAGTCACAGAACCTGCCACTAAATTCAACCAGTTTAACACCACATGGGCACATGAGCACAAGATGTCCTGTTTTGTATACTTACAAAGCAACATGAAAATGGCATTGATAGTAAAGTGGCTGATGACAATGGCAACATGGATAGGAATGAAGAGACAGTGTTGACTCATTGCTTGGATTAGAAAACACAGAGACTAGTTCTGTGATTGTCTGCTTCACATGATGGGAAGTCTATTGCTGCCAAAAAGAGTTGGAGCCCCTGTGCACTGGGAATGACATCAAATAGAAACACAAAGCAAGAGCGGCCATCCAAATACTGTGGGATGCACAGCGGATGAAGTAGAAGCAAGTCAGGCAAACATAGAGACAATACTGAAGATAATTATTTCTGTTCAAAGATAGATTTTCAATTTTCTCTGACAAACAGAATATTGATAAGGAAGTAGAAGACCAGGATTGCAGCATGACTAACACAGATGCATTGGGAAGAAAGAGGCATATAAGCAAGACATTACATTTAACAATGTAATTGAAATGCTCTGAATGTTAAAAGGTGTTAAGAATCACAGTTAAGGCGCATCTCTCTGATGGGATGTGTCTTGGTGATGCTTGCCTTAAAAAGTCCTTGCATTGCTAAAACATCAACCAGACTGTTAGAAAAGGCAATGATCTCTATGAACTTTGGAAAGAAGACAGATTACAGAAGGAAATAACAATAGTGAAGACTAAACTAGAAAGTTTAAATATGGCTTGGAAGTAATCCTCAGATGCAGCATCTTTGTAAAAATTTCTCATTGAAAACATGTTAGTTTTACAAACAATATTATCCAGCATATCATATATATTACCCAGCGTATCATACATGCAGTGGTTGTAGATACTGCTATGAGAAATTTTGACTTGTCAGCTTTGTCCACTGTATTTTTTCTGTGTTATCCTTTTTTGAGATGCCTATTACTACAAATCTTTGGTGGGATAAACCAATAAATAACTAACTCAGAAGAGCTCATCAGCTTGATCATATACTCCAGAACTGACACTTGGCAAGTTTCTGTAATGAAGACATACTGCCTTCATCTAATACATGTTCATCTCTCCGGCAATGTAAACATTTGTTGGTACAGTGCAGTGACTTTGAAAATCTTTTAAGAGAAGTTTAGAACCTCTGGTTCATTCTCAGTTCAAGAAGTGGTAATTGCTGTAGGGTTTATTTAGTCATTGATTGCATATATAAGTGATTACTTGGAATACTATGCTAGTTAGATGTTTTAGCCACATTGTTGTCAAACAGAGAAAGACTAGAAAACCACCATCAAGTTCTCAAAAGCATTTCCCTAGACAGAGGAGAATGCAAGGGACAAGCAAGAATGTCTACTTTTGCAGCGCACACGGCCATTAAACCCTTTCCATCAAACTCTCAATGAAAGCTGTCTCAGTGTGCACTTGAGCTGCTCTACACTAGCTCCCTCGTAGGGGTAACCTACATTACTTCCTAGTTTATCTGTGTCTTCATAGCAACCATTTGGAGATTCAGAGGGAGTCCTAGAGGAGAGGACCAGAGCAAGTTACTATTCTTCAGGAGGAACAATTACCCAGAACCAGGGATACAGACATATTCTTGCTGCAGGTCTCTGAGGATTTTCATCAATATTCATCCACAAGAAAAGAGAAGCCACATTTTTAAGGTGCAGTGAGATTGACATTAAAAAAGAAAGATCCTGCACTTCCCTCAAGTCTGAAACAGAGGGTCCTGCAGTGGGTTCACCAATACCAAGTCATGTAATGCTGTCCCTACACTGTGAATCTCACTGCGTTAAGTGAACTCTTGGTTAGTTATTTATTTGATGCTTGATGATGATTACACTCACAGCGTCCTTACACCTACAGACTTGGGAGGTCACGATTTCCTTTGGTTGTTCCACAGTCAGGATCTGGAGTTACGATCTTTGTGTTTTTCCTTCCTCTACTTTCTCATCTTTTTGTGATTTAGTACTTACGTTATTCCATACTTTGAGAATGGGAAATAAAGTCTAAATCAAGGGAGAGAAGTCCTCATGGATAGTCTGTAATAGAACTTTTTTTCCCCAGGAGAATGTTTTCCTCTGTGAAAGAATCATCTGTGCCCAGTAGTATCTATTTTGTGTAATTTACTGTCTGCTTACATTGCTATTTTAACTATTGGATGCTTCTAAATATGTCTGGCTATACATTTTAAATAGAAGAAAAAGGAAGAAGGCAAAAGAAACTTCACCAAACCCACCAAAATTGCCATATGAGCTGAAAATTTTGGTAGTGGTTCTTTTAATGTGGTTGGAAATTATCTTTTTCTGTCAGAGCAACAAAAATAAACACAGAAGCAAAGCTGAAAGCATTTTAAAGTGAATGCAAGACTGAACAATGAGCGTGATGCTTTGGCTTTTCTGGAAATACTTCAGTGCATGAGTTGATTGTAGTTTAAAATTATGACTGTGCATAGCAGGAGGTGAACAACCCCCTCATAGGAACAAAATGTCTTGCTCCATGTCTCCATGGGAAGCCAGAGAATACTTGAAGCATACAGAAAAGTAAGTACAGTCATCACTGGAGAGTCAGGCTTTGTGAGTCTTGCTCACTTTTGTACACAAAACGAGCAAGGATTAAACCCTGGTTATCTAAGCTTCCAAACTCATCTCTCACCCTCTGGATTAGTATAGTCTGGTGGCATCCAGTTGGAAGGATTTTGTGAAAAATCCTTATAGAACTGCTTGGGACTGTTTTACCAAGGTATTCTAGCCAAAGGATCATACCATCTTTTGGTCACCAGCTTGTGTTGAACACAAAGAGAATCCCTAGCAGCAAATGTTACATTATTGTCAATGCTATTGGTAATTCTTTGGGACATCTTGCTTCTTTGAGTAGCACTGGAGAACCAGCTCACACAACACCAAGTAATAATTTACCACTTCATTCTCTTATAAAAAAAGAGAAGACAGATGTATGAAGGAGGGCATCATTGGGTTTATTGCTGGTAACATCACATTTTAACAAATATGAACTTCTTTTGTTGTTTTCACCAGGAATCAGTAAAAAGTATAACTGTTGTGACTTTACATAGCACATACTGAAAATAAATCTCACTTCAGACTAAACAAGGCAGCTGATAAGACAATCTTGGGAACAAGTTAACTGGCTGTTACATACCTTTGATATTTTTGAAAGATTCAGTAGTGATATCAAGCTTTTAACACTTCACCTTTCATCAGTGAGTCTCAAAATATGGGATTTAATTGAAGGACTCACTTAACTTTACCAATCCAAAAGCCAAGCATCTTTACAAGTGAATTGTCTAGGTTCTTTTTGAGGGAAAGAAATAGACGCTTCCAAAGTATGCTCAGTCTCCATACAGAGTTGTGTACCAAAGCATAGAGGACTGGAGGGACTTGCTCAGAATTACAAAGCAACAGCTATGGATCATTTCTACTAACTGGGGGGTCCAGTGAAGCATCAGGCACAGATATTCTCAGCTCCATGATGAGTTAGCAACTGTGCATAAATCACAGTCATTGTAGTCTTAGTTTGTTTTGCTTGTGTAAATGTTCATGTCAAATAAATAAAGGTCAATTAAACCAGACTCCAACTTAATTTTAATATATTCTAAGATCCATTCTTGGAGTGGAATATGATAGACTCCAAGATTACAAGATATTTTGACTTTCCCAGTAGAGGACTAAGACACAATAGGTCTCAGCTGCAGAATGTTAAGAATCTGTGATAATTGCATGTAATTTTTCCAGGTAAACACATATTTTAGAGTCTGTAAAAGTAAGGCTGTTGATACTTCATCAGAGCTGAAGTTCTGATAATCGGGTGAGTTGTTTTAACAATGGCAACAGGTTTTCTTCAAAGGAGTTTGTAGTCCCATTACAAGAAATTCTGAGACAAAATTATGTCATTTGAAACATTCAGAAAGTTAGAGCATATGAGCAGCTAATCTTAAGTGGTCTTAAAATGATGAATTCTGTGTCAGGTTGCCTATAACAATGACAGAATAGTACAATTATATTCTCAAGCATGTTGTGCTTTATGTATATAATGTGACATATGTAGGTGCTGTCTTTCTTATTCTTGGCAGAGGTAATATTTAGTGCTTACTTTTTATCTTCACAGTGTTTTCCAAATGTCTTTCTAATGCCTTGCAAGGAAGGTAGATACACAACCATCCTGTATTTGGAAATGGAGACAAGAAGATTTGGGATTTTGAAGTTTCCTTGAAGCTAGGATTTTTGTGCAGGGGCTTCATCATGGTTTTATGGTTAATTTTGTCTTTAGGATGAATTTTATGAAGTTGGCAATCTATATGACGGACCAGTGCTTGTTTAGCTGGTCTTGCCAAAATCAAGTGCTTTTGCATAACTTTCAGCATATAGAAGTCTCAAAAAATCAGTGTTCATGAAAATCTCTCTTCTAAATCATCAAGTTGTAGTGCTTTCCAAACTGCTTCTTTTTCATTAATCTTCTGTGGCTCCCAATAACATCATTAATGTTTCTTCCTATTGATTATATTTCATTTATAGTATGATTGAAGCATATTTAACCTAGTAGACCATGCTCCTCATCCCTTTTCCTTTAATGTATGTCCTCAAACAGTTACATTCCTGATTCTCCCAGCACTTGTGAATTACTTTATTGCAGCATATGCTATGCAATGGATGACCATGACTTTTTGATTTGTTTTTCAATTACTTTATATTTTCTCATTTGCAAGCAATGCATTAAATAAACAACAGCCATCTGACACCTCTCTTCACTAGATCTCCTAGTTGTATATATATATATATATATAAAAAAATCAGAACCAGAAATCGGCTACAAATGTCTTGTTTAATGGACAAAACCAACTCTTTCTGCTATACAGAAGTATTAGTGTCATGACATAAGGAAACAATTCTCAGTTGGAAAGTATTCATTTCAAAGAACCAGAAAAGCCATGCAAGAATTGAGCCTTCAGGATGGCTTGAGTCTCTGCTAGTGCCTTTTATTTATCAAAACCAGGTGATTTTCACACAATACATATGATAGTTGCATAAAAAAATTGTAGCCAATATTTTATCATAATCAATGAATTCAGTATTTCAACACTAACTTTTAACAGGTCATCATTATGTTTCCATCATCTAAATAAAATATGTATATGAGCAGCATGTTCCTCTTGGTGCATGGATCACAGAGTGCTCTCCAAAGCTAAGAAAAACAGTATTTCTGTGTCTGAAGTGACAGGAGCAATGATGAGGCACATCGATTGCCTGATGATGATATACTAAATTCTAGAAATTCTGAAAAATGCAAAAGTAGTTAAATGGAGGTCTTTTAATTTCTCTGTTAGTTTTAATAGCCATTATTATCAGAGGTCTGGTATCTACCCATGTTACTTGTCAAAACACAATTGCTCTTTCCTGGTTTTGAAGGTGAAAGTGATAGTACATGTGCAAAACAGCAGATGGAGGTAGTAAGATGTGAGATGTGATGGATGAATTTATGCATTTCTGTTGTTCCAGGGAAAAACCATGATGTGGAGAAATATTCAGTGGAAAAATTTAGGATTGCTCATGTTGTGTAGGTTTGTGGATTATTGTGTGAGAATGCAGGTTAGAGAACAGGCTGCTTGATACAGTGTTTACTGTTGTGATTAGGAGTGGAGCTCAGTACTGCTATTGGGGCTTCTTGTTTTGTTAAATGAGGATGAATCTGCCTCAGATGAACCGATGTGGAGGCAGAGAAGGCAGGAAATTTCCCAAAGTGCTCACAAATCAAATTTTAGAGCTACTCGAACACCAGTTTGTTGCTGCCAAGGGGAGATAGAGCCCAACTTAAAGAGCTGACCTTCTGAGTTGTGTCTGCAACTCTTGGTATCATAACCTCTGCAGTGAGGTGTAGATACGTCTGCCCTAAACCTAGACCACCCAAGGAAGTTGTCAATACCAGATGAGCATGAAAAACATGGCATGACCTAATGTCTAAGTGTTTGTAAATTCACAGGTAGATCCTGTGGTACCTCTGGTGAACTGCTACCAGTCCTCAGGCTAGATGGTTTAAAGCTTCCCCAGATTCAGCAACACCTTAATGCTGTGAGCAGCATGGAGCCTTCGTGCTAAATGCAGCCCTGCTTCGTGACAGTGGATGTATCACTTTCCTGGTGTGAGCTTTCTGTTTCTCCTCTTGACTTTCCTATTTAGGTTTTACAGTCTTTTTTGTCCAAGCTGGCTTAAAAGAAGTAAAAGCCAAGCAAGCTTTCGCTGGAGTTGTTAGCAAAATTGAGCTCACTTCCTCCTGCATTACTCAGCTGGTGTAAATACAGTTCTGGTGAATTCAGTACTTTATGGCAGTTGCTCTGGTTGCAAACTCAATCCAGTATCTCCCTGATAACTATTGTGGATGAGAACAAAGAATATCAACAGAACAGCATTGTATCTTGTATTTCTCCAGTGGAGAAGGTTTCCTTCTCTGCAGTCAGCTATGTGGAGAAGAGCGGTGTAATCTCCTTTTGTTACACTGACCTTACAGCAGAGTTATCCCCTGCTTCCTCTGGGTAAGCTAAACAGGTTCCAGTGGCACCTACTACTTGATAACTGCAGAGGATTTAAGTAACAGTTTTAAACAAGAAGAAAAGGCTTCCAGAATGCTAAATAGCTCTGTGTGGTTCACCACCCACCCGCTCTGCTGAAATGTGGTCCATTAACTCGGTATGGCTGATGCAATTTGAAAAGGGGCACCAGTATATAAAGCAGACTGCATCTGCCAGTAATAACTTCACAGATGCTGGGGGAAGAAAAAAAGTGGCACTACATGTTGTTGTGCAGGAGTACTTCTAATTCACTCTGAGAAACATCTGATACTTAGCAGTGACTTTAAGGAGCCCAAGGAAGTTGTGAATGCTTCATCCCTGGCGGTGTTCAAGTCCAGGTTGGACAGAGCCTTGGGTGACATGGTTTAGTGTGAGGTGTCCCTGCCCATGCAGGGGGTTGGAACGTGATGATCTTCAGGTCCTTTCCAACCCTAACTATTCTATGATTCTATGTTTCTGTGTCTTCTGAAGTGAATTACTTTGAACATGATACAAATGCAAGCCAATGTACAAACTTAAAAAGATTGTTTTCATCTCTTTGGGCCTGTGGGCCATTTATGTGAGACTTAATAAGAGTATATAAATGAAGAATGCTATGGATAAACAGTACATCTGCTAGGATGCAACTATCTCTCTCTATATACTTGCATTAAGACTGGAGTATTTATTCAATTGTGAAAGGGTCATGGCAGTATTTCCAGTACATGTACAAAACCAATCAATCCCAAACTTACCCTTTCTATAACAAGCTATAATATTTCCAGATCTCAAAAGAAGAACTAGCATAACAAATATTTATGGGAAGAAGTGGGTAAAAAGAGATGAAAGAGGGAGATAATAGCTGCTGTATTCCTTTGCCAAGTCTAAATGGCCAGCTCTAGAAATGCATATTGGGAAAACCCAGCTCCTTTAGTGGGGCATTCAGCAATATATCCTCCAAGCAACAAAAAAGAGCCAAATTGTTATTGATTTATTGGGGTGAGGGAAGAGGTGTTAAGGGTGTTGCATAGAATTTAGGATTAATTCAATTGTTTGTTCTGCTTAGACTTTGTAAAGGATTTTGGGGAAATCACCTCATTAGAGGTTTGATTCAAACACAGAGAGGAGATGCTGAAGCTGAGGATCATCTGAGCCAAGTAATAAGGCATAAAAAAGAATTGAGGAGGTTGGAATGAAGTGTATCACCTGAAAATTTCCTGATATTTACAGCTTTCTCTACTCCACAATGTGTTGTGGGGTTTATTTCATTTTTCTGTCTCTTGGTTTATAGCTTTTCATTTTCTTCATCCTTATAAAGCGAGTTCAAGGAAGAAATAATAGGATTACCTCTGATGTGACAAGAGAGTAAAATCCACAGAGCTGACAGCCAGCACCATTCTTGCTCCACCAAAGGGATTTCTGTCATTAGGAAGTAGGGCTGTGCTAGACAGAAGGAAAACAGTGCTTAAATAAACCTATTTGGAAATAAAACCCTCAGGAAGAGCTTTGTGAAGACATTTTTCCTTGCAGGCTCTTTTTGCAAATACTTTAACCAAGTGGCAGCTGAGATGGGAAGTGCAGAAATGGCAAAGTTAAGGTTCTAGCTATAAAATTTATTGCACTGGATCAGAATATCTGCTTGCAGAGCCTAGGCTGAATGAAGCTGTGCTGAGGAAGTAGGATGGATGAGAGGGTTTTGGACCTTTTAAACTGACCATTAAATCCCTCCTGTAACAGAACAAGACTCTGTCTTTTTACAGGTCATAAAGATAATTAGCTAAATCCCAATGACTACGAGGTATGAGGGGTAGTTCACAGGATGTGTTCAGGGTCAGCCTTAAATTAACCACCATGGACTGACCTCAGTTTGCTGCACTGCATAAAAATCTATCACTGCCTTGTCTTCACTTGGATTTTGCAATGTAACTGCATCAGTGCAAAATGTAGTTTTATTATCATTATCGAACTTGGAAGCACAACTAATGTAATTAGAAAGGCAGAAATTGCATACTGCATTCTGTTCATGCTTTTTTCACATGTATTGATCCCTTTTACAGTGGACCAAAATTGTATTTCTTTTAGCAGACTCATTAATTTGGAACTTGGTTCCTCTTTGTCAACTTCTGTTTTGACTTTCCATAATGTTTAATATTTAAGGATAGACAATTTTAATAGAATCATCATACAATGATTTGGGTTGGAAGGGACCTTAAAGCTTATCCAGCTCCAACTCCCTGCATGGGCAGGGACACCTTCCACTGCTCCAAGCTCCATCCAACCTGGCCTTAAACACTGCCAGAGATGGGGCAACCACAGCTTCTCTGGGCATTCTGTGCCAGTGCCTCAGCACCCTCACAGGGAAGAACTTCTGTCTTATATCTAATCTAAATCTACCTTCCTTCAGTTTAAAGCCATTCCCCCTTGTCCTCTCACTACTTACTCTTGTAAAAAGCCCCTCTCCACGTTTCTTGTTATCCTCTTTAGGCACTGGAGCTGCTCTGAGGTCTCCCTGGAGCTTTCTCTTCTCCAGGCTGAGCAAGCCCAGCTCTTCCAGCCTGTCTTTTTAGGAGAGGTGCTCCAGCCCTCGAAGCATGCAGGTCCACATCCTTCTTATGTTGGGTGCACCAGGGCAGAACACTTTGTTTAGTTAAAAGGCATAGCTGGAAGAAGGGAATTTGGTTGGATTTGATTTTTGGTGGTTGTCGTGTACCACTCAGCTTGCTGAGCTACCACATTTTGGCTGCTGCATAACAGACCATTCGTCTGTTTTAAGCTTGTGCAAAAGTAAGGCAAAAATTCTGTACCTTAAAGTTAAGGGGAAAGTGTTTGAAAGAGTACTTTTTACCACACAGTTTCATCAGTCCATCAACACACATGAATTTGAGTGGCCATAGCCAACTGACTTAGTACCTTTGTGTATTTATACCAATAGGAGAGATCTCTCAAAGAAATGAACTAAACCCCACTATCCTTCCTATCTTTATGATTGAGACATACTTTGAGTAATACAAAATACTAAAGTAGTACAAAACCATGGAAACTTTCCTTTTAAAATCTGTACCGCTTTGCCTTAACTGATCCACTTTTTGTGTCTCTCTACTTCTCATACAAAGATATTTATTATGGAAAGTGATTCAGATGGAATATGGATACAATCAGTCAG
>JANHGB010046911.1:14964-32221 GCA_026283785.1 Coracopsis vasa
GTAAAGTTTGTGAAGACAAATGGTATAGATAGTATCACAGTGGCTTTGAATATCAGAAACCTTATTATTGTCTCGTCTAAATTGACGACAAATAGAAATGTTTGAAGAATGCAGCCATGGCACAAACCATGATTATATTTGACCTGTTCTCTGACTCTTGTTTTGATATATGGGTAAAGGAAAAAAATCAGTGTTTTATCCTCGTGTAGATGTAACACTCATTCTATATCAAGTTATGTGTCATTATATACTCGTGTTATATCCTCCATGCTTCACTTGTCAGGAGCTGTGCAATATGAGCTGACATGCTGCAGAAATTCAGCATCGGAGGTACTAATCTGCTCCAAAAGAAAGTTCTAAAGAGAAACAGAAAAACAAAGGTGATGAACAATTGGAATATTTTTACTGCTGTCTAGTGTTAAAAGAAGCATAAATAAATAAAGTCAATTCTAGTGTTTGTATAAATGGCAACTGGAAAATGCAAAGTGCTATGTGAAAAAGCAGCCGTTATTATTTGCTGAAGACTGCATAAAATGCCACCTTGAACAGTCATGTGCCAAACCCCCTAATGAAAAAAAGAATATTATATATAGAAAAAGTATACATTTATTACTTATCCAATGTGTACTAGGAATAAATGACATCTGTTTAACACAGCTATGCAACCTTTCACTGCCTGATAACTCCATTGAAATCATTGCTTAGGAGAATGAGATGCAGCTGTCAGACTGGTTACTTAGGGTTTGATTTCCCAGCACCTGTAGCAAAAACTCCTTGGAGCTGTCTTTGAGTACTGGTTTGGAGCTCTTACCCATAGGACAGAAGAAGAGACGAGACTTGAAATCTGTTAAATTCAGAAAGATTTTGACCGCAGAGTAATCATTCCCTGCAGTTTTGATCCAATTGTGTTCATCTCTTAGGGTTCCACCCTGATTTTTTAGTGTTTGCAGTTTGAGTAAGTCCTAAAACAGAGACCATAACTTTCTAGTCTATCCTAGTAAATTTAAGGTGAACGGGAATATTTTCTGGCACTGAGACTGGCTGGCATGATGTAGCCTTTGACTATCCTCAGGAACTTTCTCTCTCAGAAAACTGTATCAAAGGTAATTGTTGCATTACAAACCAGGGTATTGGTTAGGAGGAAGTCCAGCTCTAGTCATGAACTGTGTTTCTAAGAACATGCAGTCTGCAGAAAATTACCCCCTCAACTGTTACCTACCAGGAACAGTGCCCTTGCTGATGCATATAGCCTGTTACCAGCTCCAACACAAATAGGGTTAACAATAAACTTCACATTTTCTCATCGGTTAAGTTATCCTATGGCTGAATTCCCATTGGCTTAATTAGAACTGGGATTTGTTTTTCTGGGTTTTAGTTTAAGTACAAAATTAACCAGTACTGGCAGTAATAATACAAAATTACCAAGAATTGATTAAAATAAGAAAAAAGTGGAAGGTTTTAGGAGATTTCCAATGGAATTCAGGTACACTGTTTTTTGTAAGCACCTTTTTGAGGAAAATTCAAAGCCAAGAATTTATTGAAATTGTTAGAAGTTGGGAAAACAAATGCTAATCAACAAAAGCTGCACATTCTCTGACAAACTTATGCTATGGAAACATCATAAGAAAAATAAACCCCATCAAGACACGGCCAGTCACTCTGAGCACAGCCTCGGGCTCTGATCTGTTCCATATTCATAAGTCTCATTCACGCACATCACCGGTATTTTCAGTGAAGTTATTCAGGATTGATGTTGCTGTAATCTGAGGTTTTTTTCCTAACCTTGTTTGGTAAAACATACATGGTGTTTTGCTTCATTCAGCTGACTGCATGTTCCCTCTCAACCAGTGTTGACTCTGTGCTTGTATCATCTCCCTGTCTATGTTGAAGACAACGGCTATCAATACAGTATGAGATGATTGAACATCCCCTGTCAGTTATCATGTTGTGAATTTATTGTCTGCTTGGGGTAGTGAAAGGATAATGAAGGAATTAAACACTCACTGTTCCATGGTCTGTCATCAGCAGATAACTGAGGAATAGCAGAGCAAAAGATAATTCCTATCTTTTCATGTAATCCGTTACAGCAGAGTTGGCCTTTTCAGTGCAATCCTGTATGATTCCTTTCCTTTGGCGGTCACCCTATTTTAACAAAGCTACAAGCAAAGTTTTGCCACATGGTACAAGAAGCATACGCCTTTTGGACTGAATTCAGTCTGCTGTTGGCTGATGAACTGCCCTTTATTTCCATGTGTATTTGCAGTAGACATGACTTCTCTACTCTGTGTTCAATTATGGATTTTCATCTGTGGTTAAGGGGGTTTTAATTCACTGGAGACATGCATTTCTTGTTACGTTTGGGCTATCACTGTGCTTTTCCCCAGCCTGAACAGATGCTGTTTGCTGTTGGAGCAGCAGTGAAACCAAGAAGCCTGGTATTTTGTAACCTAATGAAGTCATCGTTCCAAGCGTCCCAGGGCTATTTGGAAGGCAGCTGGGGTAAACTGTGAGTGGCACAAGCCAAGGTGCACTATTACACTGTTTTAAGATGAAGCTTGGTGAAACCTGCTGTTTGGCTGAAAGCTTTCTGACATTTGCTATTCATATATGGGCAATGCTTGCCAACTGTATCTTCCCAAAGAAGAATGTGGCACGTCTTTGTGTTTTCAAGTTTGCTGCACTAACTAACTTGATAACAGATTTTTTCCTATGGCATTTATCTAACAGCATCTTTCTGGTCAGAAAATAACAAAGACTCAGAAGTGTGAATGGAACAAATTAATCTGTAAGGAAATACTAGCATCTCACACAGTTTACAGCTTGTGGCAGGATTTCACTGGCATGGAAATCCAGTCACCTTTTTAATATCATTGTTCTGCTCCTGAACACTCTTCCATCCACAGTCTGCTTCATGGCAGTGTAGTACTGAATGCTTTTGACCAGTACACCTTCAGGTGGGCCTCCAGGCTTGTGCTGGCCTCTTCAGTTGCTTCCTAAATTCATAGTTTTGTGAGTACTCTCCTAGTAATATCTCAGCAAGTACTTCCAATAGTCATTAATTTTTTGGTTTGGTATCCTTTTCCTTATTTGTCCTAGCCAATTTATCTTAATATCCCATATGCTACTTTTATTCTTTCTACATAGATACAGGACATCTCACTTTCATATTTTGCTTGCTGGAAATTAATTTGTAAGCTTGTCATTGATGCTTTAATAAACACACCCTGTAGTGGTTTTTTGACCTCAGAAGCCAATCTTGTCCTCTCAGTCTTAGACTGAGATCCCTAGGAGTCGATGTCCTCTTTGCATCTTCTCCAGATTCACTAGTGATGTATCTACACAACTAATTATGAGCATTAATAGTGAGTCTAAAGTGATTCTTAAGTTGAGATTCAACTGACATCCTTGTTGCTTACACACGTTTAAGTGTGTTCATAGTTGAAGCTCTGGAGCACCTCAGGAATGGCTCAGGCAGAGGGTGTGGATAGAGGAGACCCAGATTCTGGGAATTGCTCTCATGAGGGCCATACATCAGCCCACAGTGTGTGTAACACACCACACAGATCTTGTGAAAAGCATTTGAGCCTACTCTTTACCTTACCGAACAAGCACAAATCTGAAGTCTCAATCTTTTCATATATGTGTGAACATAAATATGTTCATAACATGTGTGAGGAAGCCCAGGCAACATTTATCAGTGAAGCGTTTCACTTACTGATCTTTGGGAAGGAGTTAAATGTTTTAAGCTATGTGGAGGACAGTTTTGAATCCCTGTTACAAAATCATAATGAACAAGCATGCTGGTTGCTTTGTTTTAGCCTAGAAAAAATACTAAATTGTAAAACATGGCTTACAAGCAAACACATAAAAGCAGATGGCGGCTTTAAAGTGAACTTCTTTGGGAACCTAAAGCAGTGTATTTCACTGAAACAACTGCCATGGAATTCTGTACTGGATGAATTTACCTTAAGATGTGGACTCTTAGGTGGTTCAAAGACATTGTGATGTGAACTAACATAATATTTAGCTGGAGATGGGTATTTTGTGCCTGCCATTGTGTTATGAAATTATTACCCTAAATTCTTCAACAGCAAATAAAATAAATCAGGTTGGGTTTTCTTTCTTTTTCTTTTTTTTTTTTTTCCATTGAGCGGGATAACTAAACCAAAATTTGCTCCAGAATCCACTGGCTGGAAACAGAATATAGCCAGACTTGAGGTAAGACATTGATTTCCAGAGGTGGCAATGACAGAGCACTAGAAACCAAATTATTAAAAGAAAGTTTTCTCAGATGCTCTGTTTGAAATTCAAGATTAAATGTGAACCTGAAATGGTAGAAGTAATGTGGTTTCTTACGACAGCTATAAATATAATGCTTTGATATATGAATTCTCAGCTGAACAGCTTTGTTTTCTATTGTTCAAAACTAGATTACTAAACTATGTCCTCTTGACCTGAAAATCTATATAGATTGTGTTTGTTTTGAAAGAGAAAGATCAAACTATACTAGAATGGTATGTAGCTATTATTTATGAATGTGAAATTAATCCTTTAAAACAACAGAGAGGAGAAAAAGTTTATCATTGAAGAGTTTGTACACGGGCATACCTGGTTTGAAGCAAAAGGTACTGAAAACATAGCTGTAAGTATTTCAGAGAAAAAAAATCCAGTTTTCAGTCATATCACAGAATTTTTTTAATACTGTTCAAAAAGTACCTGACTCTACATAAACACCAACTATAACATGATGTAGACAATCGAGAAACAAGCAAATGTATTTTTCAATGCTAAAATAAATTACATTTGTACAGGTAGAAAGCAAAACCAAAGCTGATAAAAATGTTAAGTTTTATGAAAAATCATTTTCAGTTCACATCAAAATAATAACTTTACATTCTCTATTTTTAATAGTATAAGCAGCAACAACATAAAAAAGAACAAACGCTCACAGAATGTTTGAAACCAGTTGTTCATAAGTTATTAGCAAATTAAAAAAATAATAATTACAAGCACTTGTAGCCCACACAAATCTTTTAGAGTTGGCACCGTCTCTCTAAAACATCTATATTCTATATAGATTTCTAATTACAAATACCACCAGCAGCTGCCATATAATCCTATTAGTACATGTAATATACATAGTATATTTGTTCCCATTTGGCAGATCGGAGTGACAATGATTACTGTTTGCTAATACTGTCATAACTCAGATGAGACAAAACCAGCCATATACATCAATTCATCACTTAGATGAATTTTTTACTTACTTTTATGCTCCACTGGTCTGTATCTTTTCTTCTTTTCACAGTATAAAATTGTAAGTGGCAATTGCAGAGATTTGAACAGAGGGTATAGTAATAAACCATGGCAAAAAAAAGTGAATCCCGATAATTCAACTGAAGTCTTTAATACATGCAGTGCAGACTGAAATGGGTAGCAGATGAATTACTTGCTTGTTCATGGAGAGTATTGACTTCCTTTTATGAGATTCATGAAACTGTCAGAAAACTGTGACCTGTTTCTTATTTTTGGACGTATTCTTTTGCATCACTTAACACATTTAGTCAGTACAATTTTCCCATTTGGCATACCTGCTAGAGTAGCAGTGATGAAGAAGAAAGTTGGGGAGGTATTATTCCCCAAGCCTAGGAAGTTGCTTCAAGAATTAACCTAATAAAATACATCTGCTCTTTGATTCAAAAGAAATTGGGCAAAACATCCTGTCCTTATCATTCTCTGCTGAACCAAATAGCGAAGATCTATAGATTTGGTTGGCCACTATCAAAATTTGATTTTCTTTACATGTATATTAGTCTGGAGTGATTCCATTGTCCTCAATAGGCTAAGGGCCAATGACAGTAAAGGACTTCAGCACTTAAAGTTATGCAGTGTAATAGCTTTTTTTTGTACGATTTGGCTCTAGTGTGGAGGCCAAACTCTTTTGTTAAATGTCTGACTTTGGTGTGAAGTTTGTAAGAAGACTTGGATGCCCAGGAAAACAATGCAACATGACAAGAGATGTCTGAGAGTACTCTGCTTGAGCCAGTATGGAAATGAAATGCACAGAAAATACTAATTTTCAACTGGGATCCACTTCTGGACATGGCTGTACTTTTCGTTTCAAAGATAGATCACCTTTGTAATAGATGGCTGGAGGTAAATCAAATTAGTCCCTTTCTTATGCAGTCTCAGAGAAGTGGGATCCTCAAGTTTAATTCCTTTGCCTATCTAAGCAAACTCAGACTTTCCCTTTCCATGGTGGGGTTTGAGAACTCCATATGGAAGACAAAATGGTTGCAGACACAGAGATAAAGAAGGGCACATCCTCCCCACTTATCACTAAAGCACTTTTCAGGGAAGTATTTAAGCATGGTTTTCTTAGCCAATACATAGCATAGAAAAAATATTGTCTCCAGTTCTTTGTAGTTGCAGTCTGTGTCTCCACTTCTTTTGCAGTCATCTGGTCTGTGCTCCAGAGATTTTTTAAAGTATTATGTCTTAAAAGGTCGTACACCATCCTTAATTACATCAAGTGTATGTCCCATCAGGGTCCAGAGTAGCTGTTCCTTTTCTACTCTAGGACTCAAATTTACTTCTATCTTGTGAAGTTACCTTAGTGAGACGAACAGAGGAAACCTCAACACTGAGTAATTTGAACACTTTCCAGCCAGTGGGAAGATTTCCATCACCTCTAGCAATGGCAGGGTTTGAATTTAGCTCTCTCACCTTCTGCCTGACAGATCTAACCTCAAGGCTTATTATAAAAAACCAGCAGCATAACTAGACCCATAGCCTTAAAACAGAGTGTGATTTCTACTCTGTTTTGTAGGAAGTATGGTCCTGTCAGTCCATGAGTTGTACTCTGTATGTACTCACTCATGGGATATATAGGGATTTAATGTAGGAACAGCTGTTTTCTGGATCCCTGATGGGTTTTAGCATGATTAGGTGTGTCAAGATCAGGGTGATTCTGAGCATCCTCAGATATATCATGCTAGATACCCGAGTAAGGTGACAGTTGAATAGTGATTTGAAAATTGAGTTTTAAATGTAGGTATTAAATTCTGCTGAAATCTTCACTTTAGGCACCAAAGTCCTTTTTTGGGTCAGCCCTGTCACTGTCTCCAATACAATCAGAGAGTCATGGTCACATAATTAATCCTGAGCATATCGCTCTGATTTCCCTAAGGACCTGACATTTTTTGTATGCTGTCTGTTGCTGTCACGTTTTTTCCTCTCACCTCATAAATGATGCATTAAGCGGAATAGCAAAGTTGCGCACTTTCCTCTACAGAATTTACACCCACAGCTATGTTGTCTTTCAGTATGATGTTGTTGTCCCTAAACAAAACATCCCCAGGTGAACTCCACTATCATCTAGTGTTTGAATCATGGATTGACCTTCCCAATTACTCTCTTTGGAGATACTTTTCTCCCAGTTTTCAGCGCTAAGTTTTCCTTTTGCGTACACAGCAACTGAATAAACATCCAAGCAAGCTAACTTTTTTTTTTCTTTTAAAACTTTTAACAGTTATTTTTTAATTAACATTTACCTTTTCATTTGCTTTTGTAGCTGGAAATTGATGGAAGAAGCCAGCACCTTGTGATCAATCAGGCTCCTATGAAACATCAGCAAGTGCTTTGTGGACCATGGTTTAAAAATCTCTGGTCTAAAGTATCTGTATGAGTCTAGGCACCAAATGTTCAGATAGAAATACAAGGAAGCACATCTCCAAAGTCATGCAGTTATTTTTCAGAACCAATTAAAAATACAGTTCTTCTTCAGTATTGCTAACACTTCTTCCCAACTGGCCTGCCAGAGCAATTCACGTTATTTCAAGAGCACAGATTCCAGGAATGGTTACACCTTCACTCTTCAGGGTTGGCCTCAAGCACAAAAGAAATAAGTGATTTTCCAAGGTCCCTGTAGTCAAGAATGACAATTGTTTCAAGTCCTTTAATTCCCTTTCTGGCAGCAGCACTAAATTGGAAGGCAAATTCAAGCCATTAAGTTGGTACTTGCACATTCTTTAGTTAGATTGGAAAGTATTCATAATTGTACCCTTTGCTTTATGTCTGAAAAACCCTACTGTTACGTCTTAATGCCCTAAACAGACTAGCATACAAACAGCATCATGAAATCATATCTGTTTTTCATGACTTTTTTCTTGTGTTAAAATCATTTACTTTTATCAAAGGACTTTCCAGTCTTTCAGATCTCCTACTGGGCTCCTTTGAATTACTACTACTTAATTGTTACCTTCTTCTCACCAGAAAACTTTCCTCTCTTTGTTGAAATCTAAGCATATCATACAAAGTGAGACTGGTACATTCCAGCTTGTACAATTAAAATGAATTCTGCCTTTTTTAAATGCCATTAAGGCTGATCTATCATTCGTTAAAGATAGACTGACAACAAGGTGGTACAGTCTCAGCAGGGTCCATCCCTGGTTCCTTGTGCAGTTAAAATTCTTGCTGTGGCTAAATGAATATATAAAAGATGCATGACTTCCCAGAGTGAGAGTGAGCAAAAGTGTTCAAAATTTGGGTTGTATAACATTAGGGTTTTAGCCTCTTACAACATGGATTTTGGTGTTTAAGGGGTTTGTATGTGTGTGCGTGCTCACACATGCATACATACATCATCTTGGCAATATATATGAAAGCTGACAAGAAACTGAGCAATAGCTATGGCCATGGTTGAGCAGAATTGCAATTTGGGAACAAAAGAGGTATATTTATGCTGAATCACGGTTCGACAGTTTCTATTTCTCATTCCTTTTCACCGATTTTGAGAAAAGATTTTTATATCTGTTAGTATAATCCTTATTTTCACTGTTGATTTCACAGTGCAGTGAAGCCCACAGATTTTAGCAGGATTACGTTAATATTAAGTGTCCACCAAACATAAGAAAAAACTACAAAAATGAGAGCCTAAAAGGCTAGGGAAAGATCAAGATGGAGAATGTTCTAGTAAGGACAATTGGCCAACAGCTTAAAGAATAAGAGAACAGATAGTAATAGAAAACCTTTGAAATTCACAATAACTATATCAATACACTCTGTATATATCAAAACAATACTGTACTGATGGGAAACATATATTATCATATAAGTCTTCCATGAACAACATTTAAACGGCCTATACTCCCTACACGAGAATGTTTGTGTCACAGACGGATTGGACATGCTCTTCCCTTAAATGTGGGTTGTAACCTGTGAAGATGCTTTCTCCTAAAGACAGGGGGAGTTAGGGAATCATGAGACATGCTAGTAATGTGAACCAGGAGGGAAAAACCAAACTCTGGTCTGGAAACAGTACAGCTGAATGGAGCTGAGCCTGTGCTAACCAGTCGTGCAAGGAAGCAAGAGCTACACATAAGCAGCAGGGATGTACAGTCATGACTTGTTGTATTGACCTGCCTTCTGGAGTAGAGCTGTTTTGTGACCTGCTGGTTCATGCTATAGGCATAGCTAGTAAACGACTTTACCTGGCAAAATAAGCATGCCCACAAACTGCTAATGGATAACACTGCCCTGTGCAGGATGTACAGAGTCACTACTGTATCTCTGTGAGGTGCTAGCCTGGATTCAGTCATCTATTACTTTTGGTTTTTAATGTTGTTGAGCAGCGAGTTGTTTTGCAGCACACAATGGTGAAATTAGCTTCCCAAAGGAATAGAAAATGCTTTTTGCTAAAGTATGTGAATGTGCTTTCATCTTTCTTTTGTTTTTTTGTTAAAATATCTATTATTTTGGACATGGGGAAGAGAAAGTGGGTATGAATTTTGATTACAAAATATTTGTTATCTTTGAAGAGATAAAATTAAAAGGTTTTGAAAATGAAACATAGCAGCCTTATTTCAAGGCTCCCTTCCATGAGGCTGTCATCTATATAAGGCTACATCAACTCAACTTTGAATTGAAGTGCATCACTCACCACTTCATACTATCCTTAAGTAAAATAAAACAAAACAAACCCATAAAAGTTTGGCACCTGAGGACAGCTTTGTCATGAAAGAGAGAGCCAATACAGTGTGCGCTTAGGGCATGACTTACGAGTCTTATGTAACCGTACCTATCAAAAATTATTTAGTCCCTATTCAAACTTTAAAACCCTTCCCTGCCTGTATTAAAAAAGTGCTGTGACAGTATGAAGTGCACTAAAATGTACTACCTTGATACAGGAAAAAAATGTGAGGAATCCCCTTGCTTCTGTCAGTTGCTAAGAAACAAAGAAAGACTCTGTTGGTTCATGTCTCATTAGGTCTTCTCTGTTTTAACCTTTACTCTGTATTGCTTTGAAAGTATATTTTCTTTTTTTTTTTTCCTTTTTTTTCTCTTTTTTTTTTGTCACAGTTCATATCTGCAAGGCTTCAGCAGCTAAATAAAGTTAAAATCGATGCTTATTAAAGAGTAGCTAAATCACCTCTAAGCAGATTTTGACATAGGGTTTCCTTTTCCCTCTATATGAATTACGATTATGACAACCTTTCCACTGACAGCGTTCATCATAATCCAGATCAGTCTCCTAGAATTCTGTCATTCAAAGTATGGAGAAAATCTTTAGAGTGTTTACCTGTTCCTTAAAAGCAAAAACTATGGGAGCCCAAATAAGTGTTTTAACTGGTAACGTTAGCATAAGAATGTCCATAGAAATGTGTTAATTTCAGTAGGGAGTGCAGCTATGATGTAGCTTGATAGTGCTGCTAGAAAGAGAATATTCACCTCAACAACTTGCCCTGATAAGGGAATTACAAAACAGTACTCCAGAAAATATTTTTTGCTACGTCATTATTAGTTGGCAACATGGTGAAATAGTCAGGAAATCTTCCTTGGGTTTTGTTGCTGTGAAGGTGAATCCAATGTTAACAAATTGAATTTTTGATACTGATAGAAGAGAATTTCATAAACAAATGTGTAGGTCGAGAAGTCACTTGTAAAGCCCTCCGTATTGCAGTCACTTACTGCAAAGCCTCAGCTTAGTGTTATCCACGTGTAACGTATCACGGACACAATATGCTTCAACAAAAAGTTTGGTAGTTATTGAACATACATTACTGCTTTTTGAGATCTTCATATTAAAAAAAGAAAGAAAGCTTGACGGGTTGGTCCCAGATTTGAGTCTGTTAGAAAATGTACATTCAATGTTTGGTCTTCTATTCTTGATAAAAGATCAAGGTTCACTTCTGGGTAAGGAATCAGCGTAAACAAACAAACCATTGTACAGTTGTTTACAATCTAGTTTCCCCCCCGCCCCGTATATTTTACACACGGTTCATTGTAATACTAAAGCAAAGCACTTGGTATGTAACTGGATTAACAGACTCCTTATAAGCCCTCAAAAATAGATTCAGTGTTTCTGAAAAGCCCATGTTTTTTTTAAGGCCACGAAAATCTGCCAAGAGTCATTTTGTCTTTAAAACAGCGTAATTAATCTGATGTTTCCACTTCTCAAGTAACTCCTCTTCTTGCTCTCCACTTCTCACAAGATGACCCAATGCCTCTCACTCTATCTTCGTAAACACTGGAGATCTTGAAGCCTTGGCTGTCCCTTCACTACTTGCTTGTAGTTGTTGAGATCCAATGTTCCAACATTGTCTTGAACTACATTCACAACGAAGAAGAACTTTGAGTATAATCTCTGATGAGGAGCTTGTCATACTTTGGGGAAGACGGGATACAGAGAGCTGATTCAGAAACCGGAGAGCTGGGAGATGCACTTCCAGAATCAATGGAGTCTCTAAAAGGAGAAGGAGGAGTTAAAGCTACCAACTCCTCAAGGTCTTGCTTGGTTGATGGGGTCTCTGAAGTGCCTTCCTTGATGCTGCCATTTGAAGGTTTCCTAGCTGACTGCGAAGCGCCGTTAACTTCAATGGCAGGAAGCGGTTGAATCTCTGCAAGCGTGGTCATTGTCGTAGGGAGCTGGATTTCCCGTGGAATCAGGTATGAAGAGCAGAGAGGAGTGGACACCATTGTCCCTGGAGTGGCTGTTGAAAGCATCATAGAGTTCAGCTCGCTGATATTGGCTGTGAAGCGAGTAACCACACTACTGATCTGCTCCATGAGGGAGCCTTGAGAGGAGCTACTTCGCTGAGGAGGCTCTGACTGGAAGGTGGGGGCATCATCTTCTGTTCGGCTAACGGAGGCAGTTCTGTGGCTCAGGGTGCTGATAGGTGAGGGAGTCTGCGGTCGGTACTGAGCTGGATATTGCTCTTCTGCTTCTGAAACATCATAAAGGGTTTTGGCACTGGCCTCAGGAAATGTAGCGCTGCTACTATGTCGGCTACTATCTGTGCTTTTGGAAAAAGGCTTGATCACTGCAGTTTGATTGGGGTTCTCTTTTTTGTTGATGTGGACTGACAGCCGCTGCCAAAGGTGTGCTCCTCTGCTGCTTTTCTCATTCTGGGCCCAGGAAACTGATTTCCCATTAGAGCTGTAAACAGAAATGAGATAAGATGGTAACTTACATCAAAATTAATAGTATAATCACTGTACTTATACCATGGGTATGTGGTGTCCCAGAGCTTATATTCACCATAAAGCTGACTGTAATTTCAGCTATATCTATTGCAATATGTCTATATCTATTGTATATGTTCTAGAAAAACAAGAAGAGTATGCCAGCTCATTGTGCAAGCCATTTCTTGCTTCCAGCCATGACCTACTGTGTGCTGGTTCATGGCCACTGCTGACTCCTCTGCTGCTGCCCTTGGGACACAGGCAGTGTCCATCCTGGGGGAGGGAGCAACTTGATGGCTTTTCTTCTGTTGGAATGGTGTCAGGAATCAGTGCTGTGGCACTCAGGGATGCATGGAGGAGTAAGGAAGAAGTAAATGCTTGAAGGGAATAGGTGAGAGACTTGAACTGGCTGTGTTGCAGTTGGCAGGTATGTAGGTTGATCTGAGAGCATTCAGTGGTAAGGAGTTTGGTGTAGGGTGCTGGCCATGGATTCCTGGTGTAAGGCAGGTAATATAGACTGGGAGATGGAGAAGTATAGTCTGTTATGGCTGGGGGAAAAATACCTGTTTATAACCTACTACTTGGAAGTATTGGAGCAATACTCAGAAAGGGGTTATACTGGTTCTGGGTAGAGAACCGCTTCTAATGGGTGACTTCTTTTTCATCAAGGTACTTGGGAAGTTAGCCACTGCTAGCTTAAAAAAAGTAATTTTTTAGTTGCAGGTCAGCTCATAGAATAAAACTATATTCCTAGTAGGAAAGAAATAACAGACAAAGTATAGAAGCAGCTCCTCATGGTGACCTGAGTTTGGAGACAGCAATAAACATTTTGCTCTACTGTCCTGCAAAATGAGTCCTCTCAGGGTAATTTCTCGTCTGATCCCATCATACCCTGCTCATTATCAAAATTGCTTAGTTTTCTTCTCTTGCTACCTAGGAAAAGCCAGCTGTGGCACTTATAAACATGTAGCATGAAACCACTCCTTTTCTTTTTCATCTTCCTTAGGCTGATGAGCTGGTGTTCATACACACATTGACCTAAAATTCTTAGAATTAAGAAAGACCATTAGAAATATTTCTTAGCTGAAACAATGTCTCTGAAGTGATGTCAACAGGAAAAACATAATCTCCACATACAAATAAGCGCTATTTATATATAAAATGCAACAGAACTTTAAACAATTCACTTCAGTTTCCAAAACATTTGCTAAAGCCATTTAGGATTTTAGAAAGACAACCACATTGGAGACCCTGGCAAAGTATCACAAATTTGTTGCTTGTTTGTTTGCTTTTAAAGCCTGAAATAGATAAACTCACACATTAGTCTGTGGTGTAACAGTTTGCAAGACACACAGTTTACTAAACACAGATGACTTTATACCAGCCATTATGTGGAGGTTTGCCACACACTATCAGTTTAATAGCTCTTCCAGGCATCTAAAAAAAAATGTATGTGCTTAGTGTAAACAAAGCCTTCTTGTGGGTTCACATCCATGATCACATTACATGGAATCACGATGGATCATGTAACACAACATATGCCAACAGCTTTTCCCTTCAAAAGCAGCATGACAGAATCCAGTAGACAAGTACAATGTAAACCAGTGGGTATTTTACGAGAGGCTAGACTGGGAGATGATCTGTGTGAGTATATAAGGGTTCAGCCCTTTTCTGCTGTTGTCATCTGGATCTTGGACATTAACTGTAACATATACCTACACCAAAATGCCAGAACAGCTGATGTCTTATTTTGCTGTACCTCAGTCAGAACAAGAGTGGAAAGCTAAACCTAACCTGTAGCACTGATTACTTTGACTCTTGCATCTCTAAGTAGGAACTGGTACTAACATCTTCCAAAGGCAAATCATTGCTTCTTAAGATTGCCTGCTCTTCTCACTGGAACATGTACTCGGTGGGTGTATGGAGCTGTTTGAGAGCCCTGGCTCCTTAGCCATTCTCAGTCCCAAGTTCAGTGGGAGCATGGTGCCAACAGCAGGAGCAGGATTTGCACACTTTAGCAGATGAGATCTTGACTCTTGTTCTGGTATGATGATTGTGAGACCTCCCAGCTCCTGCCGAGTTTGAGCTGGACCAGGAGGCTGGGTGACTTTGCACTTGTAACTTTGATCTAGCAGAAAGAGAGGGCCTAGTTCCAGTCCTGCATGTCATCCCTGGTGGGGTCTCAATACCTGCTGACTTCAGAACTCAAAGGAATCTGCAACAAACCTGCATGCCAAGGAAATGAAATATGCCATTAACATGAAGGATTAGCTAATGCAAAAAGAAATGCTTATCAGAAGAAAGAGGCGTATTCTAGCATCGTTCCTGACTTCAAGCACTGGCTTAGTACAGATGTTCAAACTCTATGGTTTTAAGTGTGTGCATGAGTGCTAAATGCATGTAGACATTTTCAGTTGACTGAAAGTCAGATTGTAAGACATTGTGAAGAGAACATATCAGTCCCTTCCTGGTCACCCTTCAGGAAACAATTATTAAGTAAGGATATGAGGCTGAGGAGCCTGGGGAAAGGAAAAGGATGAAATATTAGGATGTGTCCAGCCCTTGGCAAGGGCAGCTGACAGTTAAATCTTCAGTGGAGCAACTGTCACCAGCTGGTTTTGGGTCAGCCTTGACTGATGCGCTAGTTTACTGTCTTTGCACTGTGCCCAACAATAACCAAGCTGTATGTGTGACTAATGGAGATCCTAGTGCTGTAGAGGAGAGCAGTGACTGTTCGATGTAAATGTTGTGCAAAAGCCTGAAAGACCTGACCATTATTCATTGCAAATTCCTTGCTATAAAAATCTGAGTAGAACGCAAGCAGCAATTTATCAGTAAGGAATGAACATTGTAGTTAAAATCCTAGTAGTTTGCTCAAAAATAATTGGAATTGTTATCCCAGGAAAGTATCATGAACTTTATTATGGTGCACCTACTTACTACAAAGTCAACACTGGACTGAGGTTTGCAAACATTTATTGCCTCTGTGAAAGGAACACCACTTGTTTTCTTATATTGGTTATGAAGCTGAGTTACAGATAAATTGCAGTGATAATACTTTAAGATTCTGTTCTAAGTGCATATTGCTACTCAAGTTAACTGGAAACCACTGCAATGCACATAATTTAAACATAGAAAAATAAAGATGGATCGGAGATACATACTATGATGTCTACTAGTGGATTGTTCACATTTATTATGCTCAGCTCTGCCCTTTGGCGATGAGAAACTTTAGGTCAGGGAAATTCTAGACTTTTTTTGCAAACAGATTTTGGTTCCTTCAGATGATAAGAGAATTACACCTTTGAGCTCCCAAAGGAATTCCACTGCTAAGATTGGCTGAATCCGCATTTTTCTACTCCAATCTGCTTTTCTGCTGGCACGTTGCACTGAGTAGAGCAAAGCAGGGTACAGGTCAGATTTGCAGAAGAGCAAACTCCAATCAGTGACATAATTTCCAAACCAAGATGTGAGCAAAATACGTTTGTTTTGGTAAAACAAACCTTTTTGCATGGCATATGGTTTTTTGGGTCGTGTTTGGTTTTTGTTTTTATCATTTCTTTCACTATATGTTAATCAGGTTCACCTTTATGTACAAGAGGGATTTCCTCAGAACCAGTAATTTTAATAGTTTTTTCAAATCATTTTACTTAAAGCTGCTTTGATTTAGTTTGAAAGCTAAGCTTTTCCTCAGCTTGCTAGACCTACCATGATATAATACATACAAGACATGAAAATGGTATAAGTAAGAGAGCTTTCAGTCTTTGATATTTTGAGTATTTCCTCTACAATTGTCCACTTGATGACAGAATAGCAATAAGTAAAATTTCTCATTTTCTTCCCTTAATCTTTATAGTGAGGCTAAAGTTTTGTCTTCAGGGCTTTGTCCTGTGTTCATAAGGGATATTAACTGCTTTATCATCACTTAGGTGTTAAGAAAAATGCTCCACTCCCCTTACACACGTTTTGGTGGGGTTCCTTTACTGTCTAGAATAGATCACTTTGTCCTTTGCTTTGGTTGAGGTACCAGAATTTTTCTTTCAGCATTTCTTGCTCTGTGGTATGACTATATATGAGATGATGCATACCTCTGCCACCAGGGTTTGTTTAGCCAGATGCTATTAAAACAAAAGTGTTTTGTTATGTCCTTTAAAATACAGAAGAAATTAAAACCAGAAAGACGAACTGACAGTCACAAAGGCTGAAAGCTCTCATATTTAGCAAGGGTGCCATTCTCATTAATTACCTGAAGTTCTAAAATCAGTTCTAATGATAAGTGCCACTAGTATTGGGATGGTTGATATGATATGTAATTTGAAAATAAGTCACTTATTCTCTTGTTAATAACTTTCAATGAAATAGGAAAATCAGTCTAAAATTATGGAATTTATTATTTTCTAAGAAAGCTTAGAACACATAGATGCCTAATATTATTCAGTATTAAAAATTGGAATACAAGGGAAATTGATAGAGATTAATATAAACTCTTAAGGGAATTTTTGTTCTGTATCATATATCAAGATCAGTATCTATTTCCAGATTTGAAATGATACAACTGAAAACAAATGCTGGACAGTGTTTGGAACCTGTCCTCACATTAATATAATAAGGAATTATTTCAAATTCTTTAATTTATAAGTCCATACAGGAAAGTTTGTATTTCAGAACACTGATATAGAATCATAGAATAGTTAGGATTGGAAAGGACCTTAAGATCATCCAGTTCCAATCCCCCTGCCATGGGCAGGGACACCTCCCACTAAACCATGTCACCCAAGGCTCTGTCCAACCTGGC
>JANHGB010046912.1:0-12138 GCA_026283785.1 Coracopsis vasa
AGAACTCCAGAATTGCCAGTTTATCATTGTGAGTATGGATATGAGAAATGGGAGAGTACCCTAAGGCAAAAATTGACATGGTGCTGCTGTGCGCGCCGCTGGCGCTGGTGCCCGTGCTGCTCAGCCTGCCCCCCAAGGTACCCGGGCACGGAGGGGTGGATGTGGATGGAGAGCACCGGCCGTGGAGTGCGGGCACCGGGGCTGCAGCCTGGGGACACCCTTTGGGGCACACGGAGCAAGGGGCACTGGCCGGGGTGCAGTGCACAGAGAGGTTGCAACCGGGGATCCAGACTGGTGGGCACTGTGTGGGGCCATGGGCCAGGAGCACACACCGGGGACACTGACTTGGGACATGGACCAAGCTATAGATCAGTGTTACAGAGTGGGGATGTGAACCGTGGGGCACAGCCCTGGAGACATCGACCACAGCCATAGCGTTGGTGTCCTGTCCCACTTTGCTGTTCACTGTTTGCCTCAGCCCCAGCCGTATCTGGTCCTGGTGAGGGTCACCCTGCCAGGGTTTCCCCATAGAGGCCAGGGGACACCAAAGCCCACAGTCTCCTGCAGCTCCTCACCCTTCTGTGGCCACCTTAGAGTGTGAATGGAAGGGTGTCATGGGGTTACTTTAACTTACTAGGGGGAAGAAGGAGTAGTGTGAACTGCATTTATGTTGCTTATATAGACATTGGGATGTGCAAGGAACCTGCAGTTCAGCGTCCGCTTGAACTAAGTAGCACTAACCAGTACTTCTTGCTGGTACCTACCTAGCTGCCTTATTGTAGTTTTTATTGCTAGCGCTCAAAGGAGAGCTGGGGAAACCGAGGCAAAGCAGGTCCTTGGCCAGCATCACCCATTGAGGTGTTTGTAGAGCCTGTAGTGGGAGGTGAGTACATGGGGCTCTGAGGCTGCCTGATGTTGCTGTCCCATCCCATTTGCTGTGGACAGGGAGAGAGGGATGCTGCAGAGCTGGAGGTGCGCCTGCAACGGGGTTCATGGTGTGAGCTGGAAAACACAGGGGAGCCATGAGTGGCACCTGCACTGTTGTGGGCTATTCTCAGCGTACCTTTGATTCTGTATCCAGAGGCATTGTGAGAAAGATATTTGTGTTGTGCTGTAAATCTGGAAAAGCTGGCCTCCGGGTAAGTGTGGGGCATTGGGGGGTGTGTGTTGGGCTGCACGTGAAGCAATCTATGGCAAAATCTTGGAGACTGGAGGATTTTTACAGTCATCCCATATACACAGCTCTTGTGCACCAAGAGCCTCTCTGAGCCTTTGGTGGAAATCCATGGGGCAGTGGAGTTGCTAGGAAAGATTGTCCCATTGACTTCAGTATGGGCAGGATTTCACTCTCGCGTTCTGACTTGGGTCCATTTGAGAATAGCTTTGTTTACACCAGAAAACAGGTGCTGTTCAGTACTTGATGATTATAGAATGAACCAGATGCCATAAGGACACAAAGGTGGCATTTACTTCTGCCTGTGTAATGCTTGTCAGGTGAAACACGTTCAAGATAGCAAACTAAATCTCCAAATAAAAATACAGAATGAGCATTGCTTTATTTAATGACACTGTCTGTTAAAAGCACAAACTCCTTGGATTTAATCTCCCTTTTTTCTATTTTCCATTACTGGGTGAGTTCTTACTAGGAATATA
The DNA here is from genome assembly GCA_026283785.1 of Coracopsis vasa. Classification (NCBI taxonomy): domain Eukaryota; kingdom Metazoa; phylum Chordata; class Aves; order Psittaciformes; family Psittacidae; genus Coracopsis; species Coracopsis vasa. Next base: position 1,654 of record JANHGB010046912.1, read on the forward strand.
GTACATATCTGCCTCAGAGCAGAAAGCGCACTGCACAACAGATATTCAATTCCTTTGCGGATTCATAAATATGTAATTATACGTTCATTTACAGTGGCTGTACGAGTGCCTTCAATTCTATTTAATAGTATCTTGTGTGACCTTGGCACTTGTAGAATGGTGAGATGTGGTTAGAGGGTGAGGGGATGCCCTGTGCACTCACTACAGGATTGTGCTTGTTCCATATGGTGGCTAATTGTGAGAATAAACCCCAGGTGGACCTGGTGCTGTGCTGGGGGACAGCTTTCCACCTGCATTCTCTGTGAAGAGGTCCTGGCAGAGCTGACTGCTCAGCGATCTGCTCTTCATTTTCCATGGGCTCTCAATGTGTTACAGGTGGTAGCATGAGACTGCCTGGTACCTGCACTGGTCCCTGTCCAAACTCTGATGCTCGTGTTAAACAGCGCAATCTCAAGCAAGCTCAACTACAGCTTCACCAAGTTCCCCCTGAGTTTGGCATAGGGGTGATCCTGTAGCTGAGCTGTCTCTGTTGGTGTTCAGGGGTCAGAGATTCATCTACAGTTTCAACGTGAAATTCTCTCACTTGTTCAGCAAGAAAGGAAACTTGCTGTTGCATCAGCAGGGGATTAAGTTCTGACGTCTGGAGCCTGCTTGAACTGCCCTCTGCAGCCTGAGCCACAGGGGGCTGCAGGAGGGGAAGGGGGTAGGTCATGTTTTCAACTGTGGTGTAAAAACACCAAGGAGGAGGAGCAAGTGAGGGCTCAGCAGGTGGGGATCTGGGGTGGCAGAGCTTGGGAGTTATCCTGATGTGTGATGAAAAGTGTGTGCCCTCAGCTGCACCGCTCGGGTCAGATGGTTCATCCTAACACAGGACTCGAGACCAGCCTCGTGCTGTCCTGGGCAGCCAGGTTGCAAGAGCTGCTGCAGGTGTTCAGCAAGCTCCATCTCTGGAGCAATGCAACAGACTGGGCTGCCGCTGGTGTCACTGGGAGGCTGTCCCAGGAAAGCAAGCTGGGGCAGAAGGTGGTCCTGGATGTGGTGCAGTCGCTGGATGTTCTTGGAATGATGTTAGGAACCTGGATGTTCCTGAGTACTTGGATATCTGGAGCATGGGAGAGTTGGATGGGCTGGAGAGCCTAATGCTCCTGCTGGAATGGTTGTTATGCTGCCTTGAAGGGTGTTACAGAAACTGGTAGCAGATGAGAAGCAGTGATGCTCAGCCCTTGCTAGTCTCAGGATGAGGTTTCACTTGTGGGAAGGTATCTTACAGGTGGCTCTGCAGTACTTTCCTGTTCTGAGGATGCTGAAGTCTGTTCACACCTCGTGTTAACATTTACCTTATTCCCACTGGGATGCTTATCAATTTTAATCTTGAGGGGGATTGAAGCCATAAAAAGCCACCTGAGCTTCAGCTTCAAGGGCAGTGTTTCACTTGGATATGGAGACCAAGAGATCATGACCTAAATTTCACATAACAAGGAACCACAAATAGGATGTGGCTTCTTGGATTAGCGTGTACTTCTGCATGACACTCTGTTGTCTGGGTGCAATGGGTTTTCCAGTGAAACCTGCTCATAGGTGACATTTCCCTGGGGACAAAGTCCTGTGAGAAAAGTCATCCATCGAGTCTGGCTTTGCTTACTGCTTATGAACTCCAGTATCCAAATCTGCTATTAAAGCTCTGGTCCACTGTGACCCTGCATGGTTGTTCTCTATATCATTGTATGAGTCCCTTCACAGAGGGACATCAGGGCTGGAACTGGTGCTGACATTACACTGATAGCTCTTGGGTTTATTTGGTGACCTTTGTAGGTTGCAGTTGTGTAGAGGGAGGCTTCTGAAGTAGAGAAATGAGATTTCTGCTTTGTGGATGGGTTTGCTGGGACCTCCAGCTGCGCTCCACAAACCGTGGCTGGAAGCAGGGACTTGCGTCTGTCACATAAAACAGCAGGAGGAAATGCTCCATGTGGAGCTGCTTCCCAGGAACCAGTTCTCTGCACAGAGGTCTGTGTGTCATCTCCCACACTGATTGCTGCTGAAATGGCTGAATAGTTGTCCCTTGAGTGGAAATGCCTGTGACCCCCCCTTGCTTGAAGGGCTGTGAATGATTGCAAAGAGCTGGGGCAGGGCAGGAGGGACTGGAGGAACTGCTCTGCTGGAAGGGGCATGGGGGGCACTTTTAATGAGCTGTGCAAAGAGCTTGTTCCAACAGCTTCTAATGAACTCAATGTCTACAGCCTCTTGGCTTGGTAACAGCTGAGGCAGCCAAATCTGCTAAAAGGAGCTCTGGGCAGGCAAATAGGGCCCAATGCCTTCGGAAAACAGACTTGACTTCCTCGGTGGCCATAGAGCAATTTAAAATTAACTTGGACGTAATGAGTCCTTCTGGTCAGAACAAGGAGACTTTAAGAACTTCCAGAAGAGAAATCACATTGCTTGCACTTGAAAGCAAAGACAATGAAGGCATTGTGAGGAAAGGGGGTAATGCAAGTGGGGTGGTGGGCTGGGAGCATGGTGTCCTAGGCTGGAGGGCACAGCCGGAGCATAGGCAAAGAGGTAGCAATGAGGGGAGCAGCCTGGCAGGTGAAATAAGTGTGCTTGCAGCCAGAGTATACATTTCATGCACAAAGTCCATCTCTGCTGTGTATGCACTTGGTGGTTTAGAAAGGCCAATTCCACAGAATGGAAGCAATGGTCAGTTAAAAGAGGAAGAGCTTCAATGGGGAAAGAGGGATGATAACTGGAAGGGGGGTGACTACATTTTACCACATGCACTGTGAGCTTCAGTCTAGAGAGAGGGCAAGGCTGGTGAAGAGCAAGCTGGCACAGGGAGGATGTGAAAGCAGCAATACTTGGTGAGGAAGGGAAGTTGACAAGAGCCAGTGTTAATTGGAAGCTAAGAACCATAGAAAACATGAAACAAAATGTGAAAGAATTGAGGAGTAAATCCCTGGGCAGGGTGTCGAGCATGATGAGCAAAAGTGTGTGGCAGAGGAAATCTGATCCATGATATTCTGATGCCAGATGGACAATGCAGAAAAAGGCATATTTGATGAAGCATTTTTGTTCTGTACTCAGGGAAGTGCTCATAGTACAGTCATATTTCATGAGATGTCTCATAATGTAATATTTTTATTGTGATAGGAAGTAAAGGGAAACGGGAATATTTGCATCCAACCGTGGTTACTTTGAAATCTATGGGTTTAGGTAACTTCCATGCAGTGAGTTTTGAAGAGCTGCCTGAGGAGTTTTGAGAACCAATAAACCAAGTGCATTTCTACAAGCCCCAAGGTAGATGGAGGTGACCAGGAATGCTGCCACAGGTCAGGCTGCTCTGGAGTCCCTCTTGAGAAGCAGATACCAAAAAAAGGCTTGAGATGGCAACGTGTAATTAACTGAACACAGCTACCAAACTGGCTACCACAGCCGAGAGGGTTAATGTGGTGTTTGTGTGTATGGAGATGTGCAAGTTGAGCAAGATCAATGAGGATCTTCCCGGCTGCTGTTTGCTGCGGCAGTGGTTTTCACCAGGACATCCTTCCAGTCTGGTTTCCACAGCTCGGAAATGGCTTTGACAAATTGAGAAGTCTCATTCTGAGTAAAGGACTGGAAAACAGACCATGTGATGAAAGGCTGTAGGAGCTCAACCTGTTTCTTTCAAAGAATAAAAAGGCAAGGAACAACTTGATTGCTTCCTTGAAGGCACATCCATCATGAGCAGAGTTTGGCTAAGGGTGGCCCAGGCTAAGGCGTAAAGGAGGAGCATCTCAGAGGATCAAGAGGGTTGAAGGTGGCAGATTCAGGTTATCACAATATAATTTGAACAGTGAGGTTAATTCATTGTAGGGGCAGGTTACTAAGCTTGTGGTGGGTTCACCATCACTGAAAATGTTTCCGTTTTTCTGATCAAATGTGGTGGATCTGTCTTAAAACCAAAACCAAACCCTGATGCTGAGATGCAGATTCAGAAGGGGAGCTCTGTTAACCTCACACAGGGTGTTAAATCATCACACTGGTGTTTTAGCTTCATCTTCAAACAGTCATGGACTGTGTTGGATCTATTGCTGCCCCCAAGAGAAGGTGTGAGCCTCACACCTTTGAGCCAGTGAAGGTTTTATCTAACATGCCCATTTCATTTTTGTTGTTAGTTTCCTGTGTGAACTCGATCAAATTGCTCTAAGCTCCAGCTGTGCTGTTTGTAAAATAAAGAAGATTCTGTTCTTCTGCCAACTGCAAAAAACTTCAAGAAATATTAAAAATACTAAAAAAATACTGAAAATACTAAAAGTAATAAAAATGCTTGATAAGTTTTGTGTCTTTAGCGTAACTCCAGAGCAAAGCGTCTTCCCTGGAGCTCTTGCAGCTTGTGCCCCTGTGTTACTGGCCCCTTTCTAGCCCCTCTGCAAATACCCAGCGGGAGCAAAACAACTCTGCTGGCAGGAAGGCTGGTAAACAGGGCTTGGTTTACCTCCAGATTACATAATGTTTGCAGGAGCAGGGTTAGTAGACATCAGATTCACGTATCCATCCCATTGGAGAACAAGCAGTGTGAGTGAGGTGGCCAGCAGTACAGACACAGCTGCCATGTGGGGGCAGTTTGCGAGTGAGATGCTAAAAGCCACATTTTGGTACTGAATAGTCCTGAGTATTGTAGATGGGATGTTTCTCTGTGATGGTAGTGGGATGAAAGGGCTTGAAAGCTCTGGTTCAGCCAAAATATCTCTTGGTATTGGTCTCGAGGTCCTGGAGGAGTCCTGTCACCTCTCTGTTGCTCATTTGCCTGATCGTAGTGCAGAAGGGTAGTGGAGGAGCCTCTGGGGGTGATGAGGCTGTGATGGCCATGTAACATACAAAGACTGATGGAGAAACCCCAAAGCTTGTCAGTGCCAAGGTAGAGCTTCTTCCAGTGCTGAATCTGTCTGGTGAGGAGGCTGCGGGTACCAGGCAGGCAGCACTGGGCTGCCCTGGTGCTGCTTGGGGCTGATGGAGAACAAGGTCCAGCTGAAGCTCCTGATGTCCCATTTCAGGTTGGTGATGGGGACTGGTGTCTTGTGCATGCCCATGTCTCCATGCTGTGCCTGGGTAAGTCGGTTCTCCTTATCTGACCCGTATTTCCTGCCAGCACCTCCTTTCCCTGGGGCACGTTATCTGCCCTTCCAGGAGACCTCCTGCTCCCTCCAGCTCTCCTGCCCATAGGAGACTACCTCGTGGCTTGGCTTCCGCTGCCACAGCTCAGCAGGACCCCAGTGTGGAAATTCCCCGGTACTTTCAGTGCAGCAAAGGCAGGATCTGGAGGGGCAGAGGTTGTTCACAAGCCTCTTGAGCAACAGAAAGGAGAGCTGCTGCAGCCCAGAACCACTGAGCACTTTCCTGGAAATCATTAAATGGTTATAAAATTAACCCAATCACAAGACCCATTTTAAAGTCCGTAAGTGCTACCATCTTTCCCCTGGACTTTGGTAGACTTACATTGAAAAAATAAGAAGAAAGATGCAGGGAGGTGAGGGAAGTAGGAATCCAACAGTGACACAGCAGAGGGATCAAGGGATCAAAGATCATGTGGGGTTGGTGGTACTGCACACAGCAGCAGATGCAGCCCAGAACATCCCTGGGCAGCCCTGGTCATCTCCCCAAAAGACCATTGTGACATTAGTTAGCATTTATTGTTTGCATACTGACCAAACTTGGGGACATTGATTAATTAACATTTGCAAGTTACCTTGAAGCCAAAAACCTTTGAATTTTATGGAGTTTGTTTCAACCCTATTCATGTCTTAAATGTTCATTTTATTCAGGGGAGTGCTTGCTCCAAACTGGAGCTATTCTGAAGTGGTTGTATTTGGTTTTTGTTCAATGATGGTCCTGTCTTAAGTTAAATACTTGTTTAATGTAGGTGCAATTTGTCCTGTCTCTATACAAAAAATTGATAAGCAATGCTACAGCTTTCTTTTCCAAGTGGTTTGCTGTTGATCCTTATAGATTTGTGATCAGATCCGTATGGAAAACCCTCCTTTCTACCCTCTTTTAATTTTACCCCTTGGCTTTTGATCTTGGATCAAGATTAGTTATTAGATTGATGCTGTGTTTCATTGCAGTGTTTTCCAGAACACTTTCCATACACCAGAGAAGAAATATCCCTTACTTCTAATTAGTCTTCTAAATTGTTCATCAAGTCAATTAAAGCCTTCACTGATACGCTTTTCTGCCAAGGCTTTGTTAAATATTTCCAGTCGCTCTACCCCTGTAGAAGGCAATGTCTTTATTTTGAAGTTGACTTTTTTGCAGGAAACTGAAGAATATTTTTCCAGTGGGAGGAGCAAGAATGATTTATACAGCATTTAGAGATCACATGGAAAAGGGCTTCATGAGAGCAAAGCTAGTTCTTTGGTATAAACGAACCAGAGTAAAGAGAAACCATCAGTCGCCACGGGAATGAAATCGCTAATCCAGTGTGCAAGCATTTTGAACCATGATTCTTTATTTTTGCATAATTTGGCACTGCCAGGTTTGTTGCTCTGGTCCTGCTGCTTTGGAGGAAGTGAAGCCATGGGGAGCTCATGGGAGCTGCCAGGTGCCAGGGCTGAGCCGGGAACATTAAGGTTTTACTTCACGCTACCTCATATGTCATTTTTCTGGGATCTAAATTAGGACTGAAAATGGTCTTTAAATCCAGATCTTGGGAACTTCACAGGAAATGTTGGCTCTGCTGAAGTTGATGTATTAAAGAAATCAAAGCAAATTACTCTCAATTCTGTGGTATTTGCTTCTCCACACACTGAAGCACTTTAGTTTCAGTTGAGCTTTATCAGCAGAGCTGCTTGTGAAATCCAAGCCTGAGTGCTAAAAGCAACTCAGAAATCTTGTCATTCTGTTTCAGACTTTCCAAACACTCACCTCAGGTGTATTGAATGATCAATTGGCTTCAATTTATCCTGCTTTATGCACCCTGCTGGGTGTCAGGGTAGATTCTTCTCTTTGGCTTTCTCCGTAACTGTGCTTATTTCTTCATCCTCGGTTTGTGGATGTGTTACTAAGCTGGTGCCTGCTGTAGGAGCTTGGGGGCAACCACATTCAGCTAAAGCCTGGAATGAGTCCTTTGCGCATGCCCAGGCAAGTCGTGGTTCTGCTGTACCTGTTCTGATGCCTTCCTGCATGCTCAAACAGTGCAGCTGAGACCACATTGTCCCCAAACTCCACACTGTTCCCAGCCCATGCTGTTCCAAACTCAGCAGGGAGCAGAGCCATCATCTCCCCAGCAAGCCCAGCCCCGGGTGCAGGGGAGGAAGCTCCAAGCAGAGGGACAGAGATGCCTTTGAGTAACAATTCAACCTGTTCAACAAGCTGGAAAAGAGTTGTCAAATAAATAGCTCTGTGGCTTCCAAATGACTCTCGGGTGTTATTTATAGTGCTGTGGGCACTCTGCCCCATGGTTGCTGACAATATCCCTGTTCAGCCCTGCCGTGACCAAGCCCAGCTCCACACTGGGCTCTCCCTGTCCTCCCCCAGCTCTTCCTCTCCTGGGATTGGAGCTGTTCTCCTGATGTCTTTCCATCACTCACTATTTTGGCCACAGCATTCATGACAAATGGCTCTGGTCTAGTTTGTGCCTCCTGGATGGATGAATGAATTCACGCTGTGGTGTGGGGGCCCTGGGTTTCTGCCAGCCTTGGCTGAGGCTGGAGCAATGCTGAGCATGGGTGAGTTCTGTGCCCTCAGGAAGTGGTGTGACACCAGGGCACCTGATTTACTGTTTTCTTTATGGACTGGGATGGGTTGCCATGGAAAGGTTTCTCACAAATCTCTTAGGAGACTCTAATACAAGAAAAGGCAAAATCTTTGTGTGCTTCTTACTTGAAATGTGGGGACTTGATACATTCATCTCTGAAACCTGGTTTTCCATAGTCATGCAAAGCATGATCTGTTGAATTTGGAGAGGAAGCACAAACATTGAGTGTAGCAGGGTCAGATACTGGGACACTTGAGGATGGAAGCTGCAGTGCCTGCTGGGGATTAGCACCCTAATTCAACATTGCTGGGACAGTTTCTACTCTCCAGAGCTTCCTTGGTTGATGCTGCAGTGCACTGCCACCCTGCAGCACATAGAAAGCTCAGGCAATCAAGGAGGATTTGGGATTTGCTGTGGTCTCAGAGAATCAGTGTAAGTCCTGAACCTCTGTGCAATGTCGGGAGAAGGTGTTGCACTTGATGGAAGTTATCTGGGAGAAATGCTGTATCCTTGAAGGAGTAATTGGTGCATTTTGCTTGTCTCAGTGTCTCCAAGTGAAAAGATGTCTCTAATGCCACGTCTTACTGTTTCTGTCTCCTCCTTTTGCAGGAAGGAAGATGTCTCTATGTGATCCTGCTGATGGCCCTGTATTGGTGCACGGAGGCGTTGCCCTTGGCCGTGACGGCTCTGCTGCCCATCGTCCTCTTTCCCTTCCTGGGGATCCTCCCCTCTAGCAAAGTTTGCCCACAGTATTTCTTAGACACCAATTTCCTCTTCCTCAGTGGTTTAATCATGGCCTCGGCCATTGAGGAGTGGAATTTACACCGCAGGATCGCGCTCCGGGTCCTTATGTTGGTGGGAGTCCAGCCAGCCAGGTGACTACGGGAGCAAGGGGTTCTCCATGGGGAACATGAGCTACACAAGGCTCTGCTCTGGTGGGCTGTCATGTGAATGTCTCCCATACCAGGAGATTGTCCATACCACTTTTTCTCCAGCTTATTGAGTTTAGTCACTGTTTGCCTTTGCTCAGAGGCCAGCGGAGCACAAGGAGGATCAATTGATTCAGCCCCATATATGTGCTCCATCCAGTTACAGGATAGTCACAGAAGTCCTTCTTGTTGTTAGTTTTGTTATCCCTCTACAGGAGCTTTTTGTCCTGTAGCTGTAATGTATCAGAGAACTCACCAAACTGAAGAAATTCAGCTTTTCCTTTTTTCTCTCTTCCAGACTAATTTTAGGGATGATGTTGACAACGTCTTTCCTGTCCATGTGGTTAAGTAATACTGCCTCCACTGCTATGATGCTTCCAATTGCAAATGCAATTTTAAAAAGCCTCTTTGGGGAGAAAAACACATCTAAGGATATGAACAGGGAAAATGAAGAAAACCAAGGTAATTGAGACAGGGCAGTAGCATAAGCCAGCTGAGGTCTGCCCTGCTGCCATCTGCCCCATTTTATTGACTTCAGTGGCACGAGTACCAGGTTTCATAGCTACAGCTTCATCTCAGTGCTGGTCCCATTTTGATACACACTGTATTACCATGGTGGAATAGTATTGGTGCAGAAGGGTATTTTGTTCTGCCCCTCCTCATGTCATGCAGGAGGCAATGCTTATGAGTTGTCTGGAAAAGCCAAGAAGTGGTGATGCCAAACCAACCTGCTCCATAAACCTGCTGCTGGCACAAGTTAAAGTTCAGCTTTGTGGGCAGGGTGGTGATGGGATAGACAGAGCTGGGGAGGGCTGTAGATAGTAACACCTGGAGAGGTGAGTGCTATCTAATGGTGTATTGCTGCAGGGACAGGCAAGGGACTGACCAGGCAGTGAGAGCAGGGCATGGGTGAGGACAACAGCACCTCCATGGCTGCCATGTGCGTGTGGATAGATGGGTTCTCCTCTCATTTTCTTGTTTGTTCCCCCATGAAACTGGAGCATGAACTGGAGAAGGACAGAAGGGAAGGCTGGCAAGTTAAATACCCATTTCTGAAGTGCTTTGTGATTTCTCAGCTTGATGTTACTGCTTGGTGGTGGTCTCAGCAGGTTGTGGACAGGCTAGGCCAGGGGTATGCAGCCACATAAGGTCTTCCTCTAACCCTCTCATCACAAGTCATTTTCCAGGAGTTTGGGCTTCTGTCAGGCAGTGATGAGAAATAGCAAAACAGAAATGAAGTCATGAAGTCCTCTTTGCAGCTATTGCTGATAGTTGGAGCAGTAGTCATGGCTTCTCTTTCTTGCACTAATTAGTAATGCACTCCGCTGTGATTTAAAAGCAATGGCTTTTTGGTTCCCACTGAGTCCTAAGGCAGAAAAATGAGTCCCCAGAAGAAGATTCAAATATGTGCATACTCTAATAAAGATATAATTAATCATTCATCATTAATGTCCCAGTAATCATGAGATATTTTCACTCCAGGTTGCTTTATCACATTTGCTTTATGAATTTTTGGCCATTCACATTTATTAAGATCAACTCCACTGACCTTCTTGCTATAATTTCTTCTTCTGTAGAAGCATTGTGCTTTGTCAGTCTGCTTTTGACCTTCTTGACCTCCTCTGAAATGATTTGACTGTGTGGTTGTGACTGTAAATACATTAGAGTTTGGGAACACACAAAATCAAGACCCCCATTGTCCCAGACATTGGCAAGCACAAAATTAAAGTCCTTGGCTCACAATGCCAAAGTGGGGAGAGAAGCCAGAAAAGGCAAGGGGAGAGGCATGCAAGTAGAAGAATGAATAAAGCGATGCTTTTGCAAATATCA
>JANHGB010046912.1:12238-22313 GCA_026283785.1 Coracopsis vasa
TCATGTCATGGTGTGAGATGTATTTTTCTTTTGAGGTAGAGACTTATAAAAGTAATAAATACAAGTGAAGGAGGAGTCATCTATAAAATGTACAACATTAAAGTGCAGGAATGTAGGTTTTCTTGTAACTTTTTCATTTGAACTTTAGTGTCCCAAGGTGAACTCATCCTTTTCTGAATGGATGAGAAAAGCTGAGTTCCTTGAAGGAAGCCCTAAACACGAGTCAGTCAAAAGCGATGAATCTGATGTTACACTTAGGAGCAGAGACATGAAGGTGAGCTTTCTGCAGAAGGTCTCCTCTCTGTTGGGTGTCCTCTGCAATCAAGGCACATCTCCAACGGGGCTATTATAGTTGTTTTTTTCAACAGACCTGATGAAACCTGACTGAATGTAAGGAATGTGCATTTGAGAAACACAGATACTCCTTTCATAGTGTTTTATAACCTAAATTGTAATGTGTGTTCCAAAAAAGGCAGGCAGATTTGTTAAGGGGACTGTATATGGAAACAAACTTTTACAATGGCATATGGTAAGGTCATTTTGCCAAACTGCTTGGGTATGCTTTAGTAACACTGTAGGAGTGTCCAGGATGGGTGACTAAAAAAATTCTATGTTAAAGAATATGTAACATATAAAAGAATTAGATTTTCTGAAGAAATCTCAAATATATGGAACCGCTTTTGTGAAGGCCTTTGCTTATACAGTGCCAGAATTAAAGTGATGTCTCTGATCAGTTGCTCACACTTTCTTGCTGATGAGAGAACCTCAAGGTTGCAGTCACTTAGGTCCATGCTCAACCATGTGGACAGCGTGTTGTAGATCAGTGAATATTTGGATGCTTGTGTTGTTGATAGCTAAAACTTGGTGTAGTGTTTTGTTCATTTTGATGCCGTTGGCTACCAATGCAAGAATGCAGTTAGATGAGCTTTGGAGGCTGAAGTCTTGCTTGGTTCTGGTTGATCGAAGCAGGGTTATAAACTGAACACCCACGGGCTTTCTTTGGCTTCCAGAATTTTCCTTTTGGAGGTGGGTTATAAAGTCTCTACAATTCTGTCTGACATCTCCAGCAATAGGTGTGAGTCAGGCTGGAAACTGCTGTTCTAGTGAGCCTGTCCGTCTCTCCTGCTCTCTGCTTGCTTAACCCATCATTGGCAATATTTCATTTCTCTGAGAAGCTTAAATATCTCCAGGTAAAAATTACAAGAAAATGTTTCCATCCTTTTTTCCCCTGCATAGAGTATTATCTTCTGCAAATTCAAGGTAAACTGCAGTCAGTGGTGAGGTGTTCTGTTGGATTGTAGACCTGGAAGCGTTGTCTCTAAAGGGGCAGGTGGGAAATACGTGGTTTTGGACACCACTATGTGGTTTGGCTGCCTAACCCGAGCCTGAGCTGGCAAGATATGGCCCCAGTGCTGCTGCCTGCACTTGTCAGTGGGTGGAAATGTTCATTCTCAGCCTTTTCAACTTCTTAGAAGCAATAAAAATGTCATTAAAGCCAAACTTACCTAAGACAAGCCTTTCTGCCTCTAAGGTATACCAGGTTTTTGGTTGAAATGGCCAATTAATCCTTTGCATACTGCTCTGCGAGAGGTCTTCAGCCAGGTCGGCCCTCAGTGGTCTTTGTCCTCTTCTGATTTATGGACCTGTAACAATTTTCAACTCCTTTTTACAAGTTTCATAGGAGAAGCTTGTGGTAACTCTGGCTTTCCTTCGTGTGGTTGCCTTTTGCAAACCTTCCTGGAGAGGTAACTCATAGATGTTCCTGGCCAGATGGGGTGGAAATCTGGGCTTAGCAGGGCAAAAATAATTGAATAATATGGAGTGGTAGAATGCAATCTGTGTCTTTGCAGACCCAGCACTAGGCTTGAATGAGAGAGCAGCGGTAGGAGGTCTTAGGCAAGATGCGTTGGAGGATCAACAGTCAACCATGGGTTAATGTTCATCTTAATTACATCCCTCCATGTGGCATCGTTGGGATGAAAGGTCAGCATGTGCATCTGAGCCAATTAACTGCAATTCAGTAAATTAGCGATGTGTAAAACATGACTTTGCAAAAACCCTTGGTTCACTGAGCTGGAACGAGCTCCGTGTCTTTGACGCACACGTAAGCCAATCCAGAGACTTTGACCACTGGCTGCTCTTCATGCACTGCTTTTGGTCTCTAGTGCGTATACTGGTAGAAGAGGATGGTGTTTTGGCCTGAGGAGGGGTGCAAGGAAACCTGGGGACTGCTGGGGTGGCAATACTAGGAATTGAGTTCTGCACGCAGTGGTCTGTAGAGCCTGGGATGATGCAGGGACACAGGCCTCTGGACCCAAACCAAAGACCCTCAGGAAAGGCAGCAGGGCTGAAGGTGGATAAAACTTACAAGAGCTCCATTCCTGAGGAGGAATATGGAAAATGGGGTTTAATAGCACACTTCTACTCCCAACTTAAGGAGGTCGAGCCATGAGCCAGGAATACAAATGCCACATGCCTTAGTATGAGATCTGGTAAAACAGAGCAACTGTATTGCATTTCTGTCTTGATTTCTGAACTGTCATGTTCATGTGTGTGTGTGGTAGAGTGGTGTGCACTTCCCAGTTTACTGCCAAAGACAACATTGGTCCTTCTGGTCAAAATACATCCTTTCCTCAAGTGTTCCTGCACCCTGCTTGTGTTCAGTGTGGTTGGTGATATGGAGGATGGTGAGGCAGAGCCTGTGTGAAATAGGTGGGAGGGTCCCTGGGAAATGGGTATGCAACAGGTTCCTCCTGGGGTGGCCCTGAACTTGAGTTGGGGACTGGTTGCTCAGCCTGCAGGGTCTGTCATTTATAGAAGGGTTGATGGGCTAGGGAATGGTCCTTGCTATTGGGGTGGCTTTCAGAGGACCTGGTATGAAGCCTAATCCGAAGTGTGTCTCACTCTTGCCTGTATAAAGGAAATTACAGCTTTATAGTGACTTTGTACTAGGTGTCTGCAGGGGGTAAATTCTCATGCATTGGGGATGGAGTTCTGTGGCAGGGAGTGCTCCTGCTGTGCCTTGGGGAATGCGCCTCACAGACACATTGGGCCCAGTAGGTTTTTTTGCTAAGAGTGAGCTATTGCTAACTCCCCCCAGCAAACCCCAGCCCAACCCCATGACTTGATAAGAGACACCTCAGAACTCCTGGTTGTGTTAGAAGACCCCAGAGCCCAACTCATGGCAGAAAGTAGTAAAAGGACCGAGCGCTTCTGGTTGTTGGAGGAGAAGCTTGGGTGCTGTGGTGGGACCAGAGTGGTGGCAGGAGGAGATGGGCTCGTTCATCCCCACCAGGAGCTCCTAACCCTGTCCCTGTGGCATAAGCCCACCCTTGGTTTGCACAGCCCCTCTGTAAATAGCAGTTGTTTCCTCCATTCCTCTGTTTGGTTCAAGGAGAATTTTCTAGATGCTTTGAACTGTTTTAAAGTCCTCATCTTTCTTTTTCAGCATCTTTACAGCAGAATAAACTTTACACTGTGCCAACTGAGATGCAGTTTCTGGCAAGTACTGAGGAGTAAGTTAACTATAAAGTTTGTATTAGAGAGTTGAGAGAGAAAATTATCCCCTGAGTTAGACCAACTTATAGGAATTTGAAATTCAATCATTGAAATGTTTTGATTTTTCCAAATGTCCCAATCACTAGCAGCCTGATGATAGAAACCCTCCTCTCTGTGTCCAGCATTCCTCTGCATGTTCACATCATTGCAGAGATTTTCCAGCCACTCTGAAATGGTAGCCAGAGGTGGGGAATTGTGCCTTGTATTTCTCAGGAGCATCATAAGTGTGATGTGAAAGCCACCGGGATTTACACACTGGTGATGGTCCTGCTTTGATAACGATGGGAAGGAAGCATCTTTTCAGGAACAGATGTTTCTTTCCTCTCAGTGCTATCAATTTATTACTTTTAGCTTTTAGCAGACCTGTGGACTTAATGTTAAGTGTCACAAGTTGCAGAGGGGCTGGGCCAGGCACATGCACCCTCAGCTCCTATGGATGGGTGCTGAGGGTGCTCTGCTCTATGCAAGGCTGCCAGTCCTACGTGGCAGTTCATCAAGCAGACCCCTCTGCAGCAGTGAGTTGCTAAGGTGTCCTTGAGGACAGGGTTAGTTTGGATTGTTAAAAAGTGGGAATTTTCCTTCTGTCAAGGCTCTGAAGCGGTTGCGCTGTATTTAAACCAGGGCTTTCACCGGATTCTCTTTTGGACTGTTTTAAAGCAAAGATCTGACGGAGGAGAAGGAGGTTACCAGCGATGCTCTCTCAGACTTAAAGAAGGAGGAAGAATACAAAACAAATATATGGAAAGGTTTCCTCATCTCCATCCCCTATGCGGCCAGCATCGGAGGTACAGCAACACTGACAGGAACTGCACCAAACCTCATCCTTCTGGGGCAGCTGAAGAGGTATGGGAGGCTGTCCCGGAGAGCCTTGTGAATCCTGGAAAACAGGGACATGATCTCCATCCGTGTAGGAAATTCCCTTCTGTACTGAGAGCTGTGTTGGAAAATTCATGCCCTTTCAGAATATTTTGGGAAGCTTTGTGAGCAGATAAAAGCAGGGAGTGGTTGCATCAGCCTTAGCTGTAATAAACAGGTTCCCAGCATAGTCAAGCTGTCAGCCAAACCAGTGCGTGTGTGCTTCACCTCACTGATGCTCTTAATCCCATTGAATTTAACGGGACTTGACTCCACGCTTGCAATTAATCTGGTAACTGTTTTGATAGAACAGGACGTGTAGTGTTCTGTGAGCAATTATATCTACTGCTGTGTGGTGGAAAGGAAAATAAGGAACCCACTACTTCTGGCCTGTTTTCTTAGTCATGAAAGATGCCCCCAGTGAGCATAGAAACAGATTTATGGCAACCTAAGTGCCCACAGGTATTTCTTAACTTTGCTGGCCTCTACAGGTAGTACGTTCAGTCTCTCCTGGGCATGTGCAGCATCCCTATGAGGTTCATGTTCCAACTTTCCAGCAGTTATTGTAGTAGAGTTTAATCCTGGGTGTTCAGGAGTATCATTGTATGAGAGCATCAACCATCTGGAGAGAGGTTTTCAGATGTTCCCTTGCAGGCTTGCATGGCTGGACTGGGTGAGCTGGGTGGGAGGGTGTTGCTCCAACACAACACTCCCCAAATCTCCTAGTGCCCAGATTAGCCCAGATCACTGCTAATGCACACAGAGGAATAGTTTTGAAATGCTCACTGGCAAGTTTGTGGGATGTTTTGCTTACCGGTAAATTGAAGGGTTGTTTTCCCATCTTGCATTAACTTGATTTTTCCCATTTGCTTAGTTATTTTCCAGAATGTGATGTGGTGAACTTTGGTTCTTGGTTTATGTTTGCATTTCCTTTAATGCTGATTTTTCTTCTCATGGGATGGCTATGGATCTCCATCCTGTATGGAGGGATTAACCTGAGGTACGTTTATATTCTCTATATACATAGCCTGGTTACACCAGCATTGTGAAATATGTGTTCATTATGATTCTCATACTAAATCTACTGTTATCACCCAGGATCATCTCCTAGTTTCATAACTAACTTCAGGATATTCATGGAATAACAGGTCTACTTTGAAGAAGCTGGTATGCAACAGGAAGGTTTTAAAATATCTCAGATATACTTTAAGTGATGTCTACAGAGTATGCATTATACATTCATTCAGTTAAACATAACAGTTTTTAAAGGTTGTTTTATTGCCTGACCTGGGCTTGTGGCAGATTTTCATTGACAGAAGGCAAACTAGGATCAAACTTCGAAGGCCAGCCTGAAATCTTGGTTCCCCTGGAATTAGTAGCAAAAATCTCCTAGCACGTAAAAGAGCCAGGATTTGTTCCTGGGGCAGAAACTTGAGTTTGGAACAGATTACTTCACAACAGGGCTTAATTTTACAACATGTTAATCTGTAACTGATAATAATGTGGTTTTCCGGCAAATCTTTGCTGGATTCATGCAACCCCCAGTGTGCACTACTTAAAATAATTGCAGCACTGCCATGCTGGTTCATTTGGAGCCCTTTTTCCCTCTGCACATTCTCATACGTGATAGTAACAAACTCACAGTCTTGCTTCCTCCAGGGACCATACAGAATTTGTAATATTTTGAAAAGTAATTGTTATTTTGAGTTTAAAATGCAAATAGAGGGGGAAAGGGGAAGAGAGCAGGTGTCCAAATATTTACATTGTCTCAGAGACAGGAAAAAATCAATGGGAAAGTTTCAATCCAGAAAATGCCAAATACCATCCTTAAATTGCTTGTGGGGCTTCGTGGGATGCTCTGTGGGATGCTGGCTGCGTACTGCTTTTGGATGCTCTCTACATGCTGTTTTGGGCTGCTCTCTACGTGCTGCTCTGGGCTGCTCTCTACGTGCTGCTCTGGGATGCTCTCTATGTGCTGCTCTGGGATGCTCTGCTGGCTTGCAAGCTCTGCATTGTATGCCCAGGGCTTGTGCAATGCAGAGCCTGAATTCCCATGTGCTACGGTGAGGGCTGGGGCACGGCCCTGGTGTCCAGCCAGCAAAGCTCTGGATGGTCAGGTGAGGGAAAAGGTAACTGTGCCGGCCAAAGCCCCTGGCAAAATACAGAATTGCTTTTGTGCTTGGAGAACGTGATGCTTTATGTTTTATTTGGCTCGCCTCTGTCAGCACAAAGCCTGGGTTTATTGGGATAGCTGGGCCAGCACAGATACCAGTATTCCCCAGTGGCAAGGTGCCTTGGAAGAGACATTGCAAAGCTGCACAAGTACAGAGGAGGTTCTGAAGGAGTTTGTTGGGCTGCTTCGATTGTAACAACGCAGTGATAGTGGCTGGACTTCCATGTAGGCAATTCATTGGTGTCTGCAGCACAATGCAGACAGGTGGACATGGCTCCGATAATAGCAGGTTGGCTTTGCTTAAATCTAAAACACATTAAAAGGTTTAGGTATGGGCTGGCTGAGCTAAGCTGAAGCTGCTGTTAATAACTGCCCCCAAAATTAAGAAATTTAAGGGCCAGGTATAGCTATTTGAGGTCAACCATTCATTCTATACCATTCATTCATATAGAAGATCCAACTAATATATCCCTTTGAAACAGTGAATGGATTAAGGAAGCACAGGCACCACAGGGCCAGGTGGATGCATTTGATGCAGAAAGTTGGGTTTGTAGGTTTAATCAAGGTCACAGGCATGGTTAGAAACTGGGTTCAGTGTCATGGGATGTGGTGGGAGATGCAGTGTGAGGTATGAATATACCATTTGTGTACACATCCTACAAAGGGGCAAACAGTGTGTGCAGTCAGTGCGGCCGGGCTAAGAGGCTTAGCCGGGAGCACATTAACATTCCCGGCCAGTTAGAAATTCCTCACATTTTTGTTTCTCCTCAGCAGCATCCTGGGATCACACAGGAAATGGCAAGTGACTGGAGAAATGAAGGGACAGATTAATTTTCCATGTCACACTCTTCCTAGTTGTTCTGCCCAAGTAGGCAACTGCTAGAGATGAGGAAATCCTGCAGTGTTGGGACTTTCTTTTGGCAATCACAGCCCATGCTGGAGGAAATAGTTCAGAATATAAATCAGAGGAAAATTCCTAACTTTTGCAGGGTCTCGTTTGTATGAATGCATAGAGAAAGGATATAGAACATAGAGCTTTCTTGCCTTTATCTGCATCAGAGACCTTCATCATTAGTCTTTACAATCTGAAGATAATGCAAACTGTACTGCCAGAGATGTACAGCTCTTTGAAACTTGCAGAGCAGGCACTGGAGAAGTACGTAACAATAGAAAACCCAGCATTTACTGTGTCAGTTGTATTAGAAGCATGTAAAAATGTAACCACGTTTCTTGGCAGGGGCTGGAAAACAAAAAAATCAAATCTAAGAGTGGATGCAGAAGCCCGAGCCAGAGAGGTGATAAAGGAGGACTATCAGAAACTGGGGCCAACAAAGTGAGTCATGAAGTTGGGATTGAAATGAAGAAGTTACCAAGTGGGTCTGGAAATGTCCTGTGGAGGATTGGGGGAAATGGAGGTTTTTAGAAGAAAATGAAATACGTATTTCAACTCAGGGTGTTTGTAACCTGCTGATGTTTGCTTTTTGCATGCTCCAGCCTCTTCTCCTTCACTAACATGAATAATTACAAACAGCAGCTTGTTCTCAAATCTTCTCAAGAACAAAGTTCATATTATAAACTGAATTCATGCTGGGCTGTTTAATTACTACTTATAATTTTTCTGTTCCAGGGACAAAACCAGTCCTGTGTGCATTATGTACTAACCAACACAGGCTGAATATTGAAGGCTTGTGCATACCTGTTCTGCAAAGCTGGCAGCATTTGCTGAGAAGGCTGGTAGATTCACAGATATGAATCATATGTATTGTAGATGTACCTTAAGAAATCTTAATAGCTGCTCAAAGAAAGCACATGAAAGAAGTCAGATCCATGTCATAGAATGTATTATTTTTTCTCAATAACTCCTTCAACTATATTAAATGAAGAAAGAACAAGAGATTTTTACCTCAAAGGTTATCTGGAAAAATCTTGGTGCAGATTGCAATGATGGGGATCCTATTTTGGAGAAAGGAACCAGCAGGAAGAAACTTGAGTTTTAGACCTAGGAGAAATGCCAAAAAAGGGGGAAGCAGGAAAAGTTGAGTATCTCTAGGAATCAAGCCTTAGGTATGTCCAACCAGCCACCAGTATTCTGGGCTGTGAAGGGCTAGTGAAGGTTTTTGGAATTGTAGGTCTTATCCTTAACTGATCTGTGTTTCTCCATCTGTAAAATACTATCTTCATACTCACGGCAGTGCTGTGAAGATTCAGTGATGTTTGTGTCATCAAACATCATTATTGGCATTGTAATTATTGCTGTTGTGTGGGAGATGGAGTGGTTCTTCAAAGGCAATTGTCTGTGCTGCAAATGAAAGAAATTGGTTTATTTGTTCCATTCAGTGCATTATCGAGCAGCCTGCAAAATGTCTCTAAAAGAATCAAAGTCCCACTTTGAGGTCTAGGAGTGAGGAAGTCCATTAAGCCATGCTCTACCAATTTGATTAGCAACCCCATAACTTAAAATCAGTGCAAGTGGCCTCTTCCCAATGTTTAAATGCCCTTTCTTGTGCTTGGAGAGATTTTAAACAGTGTTTTGAGGCATTGTCTTGGTTAAATCTTGACTAGATACCTAGTGAATAATACTCTGCTGTTTGCTGTGTGCCTAAGGAATACTGTTTAGGTTTTGACCTTGAAGAAGTTTGTTCCTGCTGTCTCATACATGATTTGAATCTCAGACATCCTTTTACATTGCTTGAACTGGAGTGAAACCATCCCTAGCTGACTGTACCTTAGGGACATCCCAGAGGGCAGTGGTAAGAGGAATGACCATGACAAGCTGCTTGGCCCTTCCTCTCTGCCGCACCCAGAGGCTCAGCCTCACGTATGCTTCTTGTGACATCTGGGCATTCCTAATGCCCGTCTTGCCTCTCCTTAATGTTTTCCAATAGGAGATAATTGCTGGAAATTATCAATATTTGCAGATAGATTTACCATCTGTTCCAGTGTTTCACTGTAGTTATTTTCTAGAAAGCCAGCCTAACTTCTTGCCCAAGCTGCTGCTGCCTGAGCTTGATACTTGTCCTAGCCTGGATCCACCCCTTTAGCACACAGTGTTCTAACTGCATTTCTTTACATTTCAGGTTTGCAGAACAGGCAATTTTCTTCTTCTTCTGCATGTTTGCGATCATGCTTTTCTCCAGGGATCCCAAATTCATTCCAGGTTGGGCAAGCTTATTTGCACCAGGGTAAGATTTTGTTCTCAGTCATTCCACTGTCCCACTTGTCAATAGCATTTCCAAGTTGCTGGGATTCCTGGGTTTCTGATTGTGTTCCTTAAGCACTATTACTCAGGTTTCCTGAAATAAATTAAACTGAGCTTCAAGTAGCAGAACCAGCTTTATTGTTTCTGTCTCCTGGAGAAGGTACACAAAGCCCGGTGGGAAGTTGGCAGGTGTCTATCTGAGGCCATCCCATGGGTTTTAATGTCTGGAACACTGTTTATAGGTACATTTACAGCGAAATACTGAGTTCTTTATACAACTCTACATGAAG
>JANHGB010046914.1:15046-26768 GCA_026283785.1 Coracopsis vasa
GGAGCAAGCTGCTCCAGTGGAAGGTGTCCCTGCCCGTGGCAGGGGTTGGAGCTGGATGAGCTTTAAGGTCCCTTCTAACTCAAGCCATTCTGTGATTTTATACCAACACAACAGAGCCCCTCCCTATACAAAAGCAAGAGAAGACTCAAAAGGACCACAGAAGATACCTTACCAGTGATGGTGAGCTGCATAGCACTGGAGGTGAAGCCAAAGGGGTTTCTTGCTATGCACTCGTATCTGCCCTGGTCAGCCACGCCAAGATCTTGAATGGAAAGGGTCCCATCTTGGCTTATGTGGAACTTGCCACTCTCTGTGATCTGGATGCCCTCCTGTTGCACCATGAAAAGACAGAAAACGTGTCAGGGTTTGGGAAGCTTCCCACCCTCCAGCCTTCAGCCTGCTCCACAAACCACAGATGGATGCGATGAACGAACGTGGCCACCAGATGTTAGCATTGCTCTTGCAGAGAAGCCAGAAAGCCATTCAAGGACATCTGCTCCTGCCAGGACCCACTGTGCTGAGGTCCCTTGCTCAGCTCCTTCACCCTGGTCCAGCTCCAGGCATCCCATGCATTTCTCTGCACTTCTCCAGATGGGCTGATTGGAGCGAGTGCTGTGCCCTGATGCTGTCACATAAATAAGACTAAATGTCTTCAGTTTTGGGACAATCTGAAACTGCTGGATTTATGCTGGCCCTGAACTGCAGATATCAGCTTTTGCTGGCTCTGGACAGCATCACTGATGAAAGCAGAGAGAGCAGCAGCAAGCTCAAACCCTACCTCTCAACCTGGCTGGTGGCAGAAGTAGCTTCAGGTTTTACTGGGTTTATTCTCCTGTTTCTTAACATCTTTCTGCTGCCTTCCCCCAGTCTAATGCTTCCTCTGCTGCTCCCCCAGGCTCTTTTCTTCTGCTCCCACTGTTGGCTGGAGCCCAGAGCAAGCTACAAGGTCACCTCCCATGAGACCTCTGCAGGATAACTGAGGTTCAAGCATTTCCCCTCTAATTTGTTCTCTGCCTGATTGCACTCAAAGGCAGGTTCCAGTGAAGGCCACAAGGGTTACACTACAGCACAGCAGGAAGAAGTCTGGAGAGCTTCATCTAATGAACTCTTGAAAAGAGCAGCCAGGTGGCAGCATGATTTTGAGGACTCGTGGCATTGCCCCATCAAAGCTGGAGCCAACCAGCATCAATCCAGTTCCACCAGTGGGAATCCTGGAAATAAGGACAAAATACTCAGAAAAAAAGAATCCCTTTTCAGGTTTTTCCAGGAATAGTCAATCAAGCGTTTCCAGCATCCTAGAAGGTCACTGGCTTCAAGTTACTCATTTGGAAGGAAAACCAAGAGAAAACAGGAATGTGCGTTGCAAGGCTTCGAGCCTGAGAAAAAGCAACATTCTTTTAGACCATTAAAAACCTCAAATCAATGGAAATGTTGGTCCTTAGATCTTCAAACGCAATTTATTCCATGTGTACTGCACGAACTGATCTAAGTAGTTGAGCTGGGAGAGGTGTTTAATCCCCCATTCAGGAGCCATCATGCTCCCCAGTGGCTGTGGAGTACATGGTACCATCTCTTACCTTCACCCAGGTTATGGTGGGACGTGGGTCTCCTTGAGCAGCACAGGCAATGGACACATCCTGGCCTGTCTCTGCCATCACATCCTGGGGGGGATGGAGGAATACGGGTATCACTGTGAACATGGGGAGAAATGTCAGATCTCTCATGGCCAAACATCTCCACCCAGGCAATAGCAAAATCCCATCCCACAGGACACAGGGCAATTCCCTGTCGGATAGTGTTATTTTCCTATAGCATGCAATGAATGACACCCATTCAGCCCTTCTTCCCTGACAGCTTACCTCGGGGGGTCACTGACAGCTGTACTGGGAGGGTCCTCACGCCGATGGCACTGATGGCATGGCATTCATACTGGCCTTGGTCATGCAGAGCCACCCGCATCACCCGCAGGGTACCCGTGGAGAGGATGCTGTGCCTCCGGTCACTCGGCAGCGGCCCACCTGGTTCAGACAAGCAGTGCACATTGTCCATGAGTTGCTATTCCCATCACTGGAGGTATCTGTGTGACAGCTAAAAACTCACTCCCTTCCCAACATGCCACCAATCACCCCGAAGACACCATCTGCATCTTGCCAAGTGAGACACAGGACAGATGCTGCTCTTCCTACACCTAGGATCATGACTTTGTTGTCTTGCCTAGGCAACTGGAAAGAAGCTGGTACCCTTTTCCTTTCCTCCTAAGCCTTTCCTTAGTGCAAACTGCAGATTTAATGACCCCAGATGGATAGCAAATCTGTGGTCCATTATCCAAACTAGCTGCTTAATCAAATAAACAGAAACATTGAGCATTGTCTTCTTTTTTAATTCATTATTTTGATTTGCTTTGGTTTGGAAACTCTGTTGTTCTGATATTTTCTCTATTTAAGGAGAAGAAGTTGAAAATGAAAATGCTTTACCAAACCCAAACAAAATGATTAGAACTTCCCAGTTTACTGGCTTTACTGGTTTTAATATTCCATTTTCCTCCAAATAAGGGCTTTATTTATTCATCCCAAATACCCAAAGGAATCTGAATCCTTCCCACACTGTCAAAAGTGGCTTGGAGATGAGCAATGCTCCATCCCTTGTCCTCCTCTTGCCTTGTTCTTAGCATGCCCCCTGTGGAAGCACTGTAAAGCCTGGTTGACCTTGGATCACTGAGTGACCTAGCAGAGCTGGTCACAAAGCAGTTATTAACTTTCCTTCTTGACACTGTGCTTCCCACATCCCTAAGAGATGCCTTCTAATATCTGGGCAGTAGAGGAAATAAGGCTAAAGGAGATGGAGAACATGCTGGTGGAGGAGAATCTCAGTTGGTCTTTCTTAACTGCATGTCAGGGCTATTGCTGTGGAAGCTGGAATACAATAGCCATGAATTCTCCACAGTATAAACCATTAATTATGGCTTGTGAAGCATAAGGAAAAGTTGGAGGGCCTCTGGGCCAAGCATTGCTGGCTTCTGTCCCAGAAAGTGTTGGATGGGATCAGTTCAGTGGAGCCAGTGCTGACAATCATCTGAGGCTTCAGAAGTTCACCACTACCTGCTGGCCCAAAGTGGATTTTCCAGAGCTAAAAGAAACCTCAGAGGGGTGTCAGCAGGGAACGGTGCTCCCCAAGAGGAGCAAATCAATGCAGTGATGGAGAGCTGGTACATGGGGATACCCACTGACTTGGAGCCTTTTCAAAGGAGGTAGGAAGCCACTACAGGAGGAAGTTTGAGGCTTTCCATAAGTTTCATGCTGATGAAAACCAGCATTCATTCCTTCTGACACGATGATTTAGTGTGTCAAAGACCTCAGTGCTTAACATCATCCTTGGTGATCCACCGCACACCTCCTAGCTGACTAGGTCTGTGCTGATCACCATCCGTCCTGTGCCACCACTGCAAGTCATAGCCCTGGACCATCAGCTCCACTGTTCTCACCATGGATGGTGGCTCAGGAGAGAAGGAAATCATGAGTCAAATGAGCAGTACCTGCCCTCGTCCAGGCAATCACAGGTGGAGGGTGACCCTCAGCAGAGCAGGGGAAATCCACGCTTTGTCCCTCAGTTACTGTCTGATCACTGGGAATGAGGAGAAACCTGGGAGAATCTGGAGGGGAAAGCAATGATTGAAAGCAGGAAAATCTCAGGCAGCAAGGTTGGGTTAATTCTCAGTTCATGGGAGCAGAACCAGTCACAGGGTTTAAATACACCCCCTGAGCAAACACTGCATCCCAGTTTGAGAACCTCACCTTGCACTATGATCCTTGCTGTGGCCTGGATGGATCCCTCGGTGTTGCTGGCATTGCAGTTGTACTGCCCCTGGTCCGAGAAGGTGACGTTCTGAATGAAGAGCCCTCCAGAGCTGGTGATGGCGAAGCGGGAATCCTGTGGTAAAGGAGAGCCCGTGCCCAGGGTCCAGCTGATGCGAGGGTTTGGGTGCCCGGAGACCCCACACTCCAAGGTGACGCTTTCCCCGACCAGCACTTCAGTGTTCTGCGGCTGGATCACAAAAGTGGGCTTGGCTGGAAGGAAACGGGAGCTTCAGAAACCAGGAGCTCTGCTGCTGATCAGTTAAGGGCAGAAGTTGCTTGGACTCCTCATGCAACCCAGTGAGAAGTCATCCGGCTCCTCCCTGACCTCTGCATCCTCGCTGTGAGCAGTTCCCCAAGTCAAGAAGTGCTACTTCTTTCTACCACGTCCTCCCTCCCAGTCACTAAGAGTGCTGGAACATCCCCACTCTGTGTTCCCTTCTCCCTTGATACCTCTGTGCTGCAGAATTCATCCCAAACTCCCTCCCCAGCCCCAAAGCACCTTCAATCTCTAAATCTCAGTTCCCCACTTCCACGAAGGAACCCTAAAGCTCAGACCACACTATGCTGCTCTTCCCCAGCACACCACAATGTCTTGGCACATACAAAACTGAGACTGATTCTGACTTAGCTCCCAACCCAAGCTGGACCTTCAAGGGTTGCACAAGGCTCAATTACATGGGGTGCCAAAATAGCGCAGCACGACTTCTTGCGTCTTGACCTCCCCAGCTACGTTCTTGGCCATGCACTGGTAGACGCCTTTGTCTGACTCCTTGGTATTCTGGATCATCAAGGTACCATCTTGTAACAGGTTCAGGCGGTTGTCATCTTTCATGTCAATCTCATTACTGAAAAAGAGCCAGAAAAGGCAGGATCTGAAAGGAGTGAAGACTCTTTTCAGTCTCCCCCTGAGCTGCTGAGGGAGTTGAGGGGCCCTGCATGCATTGCTGCTGTTCCTTGGAGCTATCCTGAGAAATCATGGGATTTATAGCAAGAGTTCTGATTTACAGCACTGAACTTCAGCTCCGGCTCTGACTTACTCCCTGGGTGAGCTACTTCTTCTCTCACCACTGATTACACACGACATTTACAGCCCATCAGGAGAGCAGTGTTCCCATGCAAGAGCAGTGTTGCTATTGTCAGGACATCTAGGCCCAGAAAGCTTGTTCTCGTTATTGACTAAGTGCAAATATAATAATGAGTTAATATTATTGTGTGCAGCCATTTCTATTTGAATGAGTTCTAAAGGCCTCAGGGGGGGCAAAAAGCCCTAAATCACCATGGGACTCCAACACATCTTGGGCACCAACCCAACCCGAAAGCTGTGAAACGTCTTCCTTCTTTCTACAATGACCTGCAACTCCTGGATCCCAGCCCACGGCACAAGGTCCCACTGCTGCCTCCCATTTGTCCCATTGTGAAGGAATCTTGGATGGCTGCAGATGATTGAAAAGGGAGAAGAGACCTCTCTCCCCATAGGACAAAGGCTGAATCGACTATGCAAACTAATATGCTTGCTGGGCATTTATTTAATTCCCCTGATGTCTCCTTACCCTAGTCATATCTCGCTTGCGGAACATTTATTATCATTACCCCTCTTCCAATGCTGTCTTTGGGAGCCAGCCAGCATTTCCCTAACAAAACCTTCCTTCCAGAGGGAATTAACTCAGCCATAAACTTTTGCTCTGTGCTGAAGCTCTGCCTGGTGGGGAGTTAGTTGAAGAAGCAAACATTGATCATGGTTATTAACAACCGAGCCCTGTTCAAGCTCCCACAATCAAGGAGCTTGTAAAGCAGCAGCGTAACTTTGCTTCCACAGTGGGTAACTGCTTGAGCCCAGAGTATTTCATTGCTCTGCACTTCCCAGAAACACTCTTGGTGTTTAGCACAGCCAGCTGGGTTTTAGTGTTGCTCTATAGGGTGATAATCAATACACCGCTTTGCAGGGTCCTTCAGTGGAGCGCAGTGATTTTTCCTTTTGAAATAAAAGCCTTTCTCCCAGCATGTTAGGCCTTTAGTGAGACAAACCTAGAGACTAGAAGGGTTCCAGGGGTTAGGGAATGGCATGGTAGCTCAGAACAACATGAAATACTAATTGTTTCTTTTCCTGATCAAAAGACAATTCCTTTCAGCCTGCAGAGTATGTTTTTGGGAATGCTGTAAGCTCTTGGAATCCACCACAAATGCAGAAGAAATATTTCTAATACAGATAAAACAGCACTTGGATTACATGGTCAGCAGAGAATGCTGTTAAAAGGAAGGTAAATACAAGCCATGAAACATCCATTTCTCTTTGCCTTTTTAATGTTGCATGAAACAAGCTTTTGTAATTACAACCAGTTACTGAAGAACTCGGTGCTTGAAACCATTTGCTACCCCAGGGCTCACTGTGTGCGACTTACTTGTTGTGCAGCCAAATAATCGCAGGCTTTGGGTTGCCTTCTGCCCTGCAGGTGAAATAAACTGTGTTTCCCAAGAGGACGTCCACATCGTGGGGCTCTGAGGTTATTCGAGGCCTCTCTGTAAAACACCATTTTAACACAACTCAGTCCAGAGCAGCACAAAAACACCTCCAGCCCCATCGACACAACACCCATCCTGCAGCCCCCTGAGCAAGCAGGCACCAGCACAGCCCTTGGAACAGCAGCATCTGCTCAGAGTCACCCCATTATTCTTTATGTGCCCAGTTCATCAACCGGTCCCTACTCAGCCAAGCCTTTCACTGTGTGCTCCACTTGGAGATGTTCTTCAGCACTAAACAAGTTAAACCTTTAAGGGATGTGCTAGAACATGAAGGAGTTTATGTGCACTGTCTGGAACACTTGATCTTGATGCAGCACAATACTTACTCATCTAATAACCTGCCTGATCACCAGGAAAACCAGCTGGATTATCCAGGAGATTAACTTATCCCCAGTAGCAGCATCAGTGTGGGACCAAACCCACCGCAGCCCCATGGTACAGAATGCTGATCTAGGGCAGATTTGCTCCACCTCTGCTAAAAAGCAGTGGGTTAACTCGATGGCAGCAGGCTTTGGACTGACTCAGATATCAGCTGCCTGCACCATTACACTGAATTATGCATCGTTTGTCTTTCCCAGCTGGCACAATACCAGTGTAAAAAGCCTAATGCCAGCAAAATCTTCCCACCAGGTGCTCTGGCTGATTTGACACACATCCCACTGTGCACCCAGGCCTAAAGCAGAACAAATTTACATTAACAGCTGTACCGTGGCACTGGGTGTATACTGGGGACAGCTCATGGCGTGGCACATCCACTTGTACCCACTCCATGTGTCCCCAGCTGCTTTCTCTAAACCCTTCTTATTCCCCTCTCCCTTGAGGCCACAGACCCATTTGTGCCAGTCCAATTGTTTGCATGGCTGTGCCCCAAATTAAGCTGTGAAATGGTCAAGATTTGAAGAAGAAATAACAAAATCATAGGAGAAAAGCTGAATTCAAGGGAGAGCTGATCTCATACATCTGGCTCGTAGCACGGCCAAGCACACAGCTGGACTGGCACACCAAGGAGGGATGCTAATAGCTGGCCTGAGTAAGTGAGAACATCTCAGCCTGACTCTATCAGCAGTGAAGTATCAATGAACAATGCTTGTGCCATCCTGCACTGATGCTTGTGCTTGAACATCAGAGTTCTGTCTTTTTCTGTATGAAACATTTAACTTTGGAATTCTTCAGAACAAACCCTTTCATTTCCAGCTGGCATCTTTCCATAAGCAATTACCCAAATTGACAGAACAACAGCTTAGCAAACTCAATGCACCACCACAATCACACGAAGCATCCAGCTACCTATCTACGATGCATTTGCTTAGCTGTTCAGTTGTGCTTCCAGCCATTACAGTTCTCCCAGCATTTCCCTTCTGTTCATTCCATTAGGGACATTTCTTCTGGTTGCTGATTTAGCCACCGACAACAGCAGGTCCTTTACTGGCCCTATTCTACCCAAAAGAATCAAGAAGCAAGCTAAATCAGAGCTGCCTTCAAAAGCACCGCGCAACTGCCGGCTTTCTCAGCGTTATCCTGATAACCTGTATGACTTTCCCATTTCAGCAATGAAAAGAAGGCAAAAGCAGGATGCCAGGGTCGGGGAGAGGGAGAAAAAGGGGTGGAAGAAGCCATTCCCAGACCAAATCCCAGCTCCATGGAAGGCTTTGCCCTCACTCACCGCAGTTGAACTCCTGGGCAGTCAGGGTGATGATGGAGCGGCCGTGCAGCTCGCGCGGTGCCTCACATGTAGCTGCAGTCTGGATGCTGCTGCCCTGCTCCGCGTAGTCCTTCAGCAGCTCGGCCAGCCACATCAGGTCACAGTCACAGAGCAAGGCGTTGGAGTCCAGCCGCCTGCGGGACCAAGGGAAAGATGCTTCATTTCATAGCTTCCTCCTCCAGCACACAGGAGGGAACAGGCCTCCAGAATGGAGGACTTGGATGGTTTTCCC
Source organism: Coracopsis vasa (assembly GCA_026283785.1). Classification (NCBI taxonomy): domain Eukaryota; kingdom Metazoa; phylum Chordata; class Aves; order Psittaciformes; family Psittacidae; genus Coracopsis; species Coracopsis vasa. The sequence goes on from JANHGB010046914.1 coordinate 23,355, forward strand.
TGCTTTTGGTTATATCCTGGATGAAACTCGGAGATTCCATTCCCACAATGTTTAACCAAGTCGGAAGGATTGCATTAAACACTAACGTCACCCATCATTTTCAAATGCAAATCATTCTGGTTATGCATTTTTGGCTTAATTTGAGGCAGAGACACACTAAATGTTGGGTTTTTCCCTCAGGATGGAGATTTAAACCTTAACTAACTTCTATAAGAAGAGTACATAACACCACTTCTGTTGGAGCTTTCCATTCTCTTTCAGCTCCAAACACCCCCTGCCCTTTATTCTAGTGAGCATCGGATCAATCTCTTTCTGTGACCAGATGCTCGAGGTTGTAGCATTTCTGCACAACTCTAAGGGCTTTTATTATTGCAACACAGGACTGAACCGTGCTGAATGGAGACCAGTGACCTCTCAATGCACCCACACTTCTCCCTCCACTCACTCCATTCCTATTTGCAGTGCTATGCACAAGGATAAATAAAAGACTATCAGGGGATTAGTTTATTCCTCCTTCCCGACTGACAGTTTTACAGTAGATGGGTTTGGGCCATTGGAAAAAAACATGGAAAAAAGGTCTAATGTTTTCAGGGACAAACATTTGAGAATGTGAGATTTCACACAAGGCCACAATAGAGCATTTTATACACCCCCCACCTTTTTCTTTGACACATACAGGCACCATTTCACAAGTTATTCCCTGCTAAAGTGAAGCCTTTTACCTGCTTGCAGAAATCACAGCAGGCTGCAGTGGGAAACATTATTTTCTTGTAGTTGAAAATCATGGCAAACCACCAGAATTCTTTAGGTTTTGCTGCTTTTTTTCCCCCCAAAATGCATCATTTTATTTCCAGAGATCATAAAAAACAAATGGAGCAAAGCTCTGTGGGGTTTAAACAAGAAGTGAGCTTAAGAGGCAGCCAGGTTATGTGGAATAACACACCAGGCACTCCTGCGTAGGAGGAGAATCATGCACCTTGGCATCCCTCTTGAGTATTTTCATCTCTAGAAAGAAAGCCTTTTCTTTTATGACTGATTTTTCCTTCCATCTTAGATACTAAAGACATGATCAAGGTCATATCTAAGACCTGGACTCTCTACAGTGTTGAAGGATGTTTTATGGGTTCCAACTGTTGTGAGGACTTTCCAGGCATGTTCCTTCCTGTAGCATTATTGAGCTGCAAGCCCATTATGGTTAGATTATAATTAGGCACTAGCTTGAACAAACTCCTAACTGGTTAAATGAGCTCTCAGGTCCAATCAAAACTGGTTTATAAACTTAGCACTGGCCTTAGAGGTGCAACAATGAAAAGCTTTGCCAAGCAGGCACATTTTTCCTCAGGTCTTGGCCATCTAATCAAAGACAAACAATTGCTCTTTGCAGGCAATGTTTTCCACTTACAGCCGCTTGAGGGATTCCAGTTGAGAGAATGTCCCTGGATGAATCCTGGAAATCTTGTTGTTGTGCAAGAATCTGCAATGGGAGAAGCCAGGCCAAAACATGATTCAGTATTTGCACCGCGCGGATAACAACATCCTGGGTCAGAACTCACTTGAAATGCAAATAATAGAAAAACTCAATAGAAAAACTCAGTTGAAATATAAATGCTGCATCAAAATGGAGTTTTTAAAGGTACTGTGTGTCTTTCCATGAGCTATAGGGATTTCATTCATTCGGGAGTGCAATGCAATACACCAGAGTGAGAGCGGGTGTGGGTTGGAAACGGTGACTCAAGATGTGATGTAACAGGTTTAGACTGGAACCTTAAAGTTAATCCACTTCATGCTCTGCAAAGGGAGGAGAAAGGGCACAAAATCCCCATGGACTGGACCCACCCTATGGTTTCTGTGCCTGGGTCAGCTCCGGTTTAGATGGGACCTTCTCTTTCTCCCCCTGCAGAAGAGATGGCGATTCTACAAGGGCAGCCGTTGAAATAAGGCTCCAGCAGAGAACAGCAGGCAGCTCATGCCCTACACTCAATGTACTGAATAACCCAAATCCATGAGTAAATCGAATTCAGACAACAGCAGCCTAAGCTGAGCTTATCTCTGAACAAAGCTGAGGCAGATTCTCACTGCCAGAGTCTTAGCACACAGGTTAAGCCTCCCTAGCTCTTACTAAAAACCCCTGATTGCACTAAAATACATTAGTGGGGACCAAGATGGGATAGTTAACTCTCCATTCCCTTAATGAAGCAGGAAATTTAGTCATGTGGGTGACATCTACAGCTTCTAAGAGACCATTGATTAAAGTTAGGAAGCAATTTTAGTAGATGGTGGAACAAGACAGAGATACAAGGGCGGTTCAGCTCGTGTTCCAATGTCTGCATACACACGTGCACACCCAAGCTCAGCCTACTTGCCCAGCTTGGATGCTGACAAACCCCTCCTCTGAAATTTAAATGCAGAACTGTTGTTGGATCCAATACAGGGGCTGAGGTCAGCCATGGTGCGCTGATCCAGGTCTCAACTTTCCTAAGGATGTTTGCATCCCATGATTTTAGTTCCCTGGCATTTATGGATATAACGCACATTTCCACACAGCAAACAAGGGTCTGTTGGTTCCACCACGGAGTGGGAAACACCAGATGAGCTTCTGCTAGAAGCAATCCTGGGAGCAGAAGACACAGGACCTTGTTCTCTAACTGCTTTCAAGCAGGATGCGTGCTTTTCTTGTTAGACTTTCCCTTTTCCACCCCCTTCCTTTTGTACACTGCCCAACAGTGACTCATGTTGACCTTATGGTCAGAGTAACGTTTCACTTGGCTTGGGCAGCTGTAGGGCTTTCTGCAGATTTACCCCTGCTTAGGTGGGAAATGTGAACCTAACACAGCATGGGAAATTCCCTTCATAGTCTCTTATAACACTCTACTTGGCAAGTACATTAAATCTCCTTCTTCAAGGATTTCCCCTCCATTTTAAAGATCACACTTCACACTACCAAAACTGTTACACAAAAAGAAGGGTTTTTCCTCCTCTCCTCAAGCCCTTATTCACAAGGAAGGTTCCATCTTTACTTACAGCCTTTCAAGTTTAGGCAGGTCACTAAAAGTCTCTGACTCCAGGCTTTCCAGGTTGTTGAAATGCAGGTACCTGTGACACAGAAATCACAAGGGGCAGATTGCAGGTTAAAAGACAGAAGATCTTTCCAGGTCACACACCAACTGGTCACCACACAGCATCCACTTCAGCATCTCCATTTTCCACATGCAAACACAGAACCAGCACTGGCTTTTCCCTTTCCTGTCAATTATTCACTCTCTCTTAATAAACTAAACCACACACCAAAGGAGGACAGATTTGCTCCTCCCTGAAGCCTAAGACCATCACTATCAGGGTAAAAGAAAAAGGCACGAAAGACAAGGAAGCAGCAAAACTGACAACACAGACTGAAATTAGAGACTTGTAAGATCC
>JANHGB010046914.1:27369-40315 GCA_026283785.1 Coracopsis vasa
TCCGCTCCCGGGCATTCTGCTGCACACTGAGCAGAAAGGTATGTTTGGCCTCTGCCCCCAGAAAAAAGGAGCCAGGTACACCTTGAAACAGCTGCCATTGGGCTCTTCTGTTTCTGCAGAGGACAGACACAGCCTTAAAGGATGAAGACAGTGCAGTCAGCATCCAGTGGAACACTGGGATCTAAACAGCACATTAACATGAACAGCCCAGTTCTTGCTAATAGAGGTTAAAGGGTTTAATGCCACTACAATCTCAAGCATGACCTGCTGTTCCAGAGGCCTGGGAGACCTTCTGCACTGCCACAGGCCATCAGCAAAGAAAACCTGGGGTCTGCAGAGCAGCACCACCACACCACCTCAGACCCCCTGTGTCATTCACTGGCACAATTGACTGCTGTTGGAATGGTTTCAACACTGCCTAAACTCTTCCCCTTTATTTTACACAGGCATCAATTTCACAGCGGACACTGATTAATCCCGGACCTACAAATACTCATTCTGCTATTGTAGCTGACTGCACTGAGAAAGAACTGCCTAAGCTGCCACATGGCTGGTTGATTTGTAATGGAAAGATTAATGATAAATGGTCCTCTATCAGAGCACAGACTCAGATTCTGCAATGAAGGGCAACAGTGGGGAGAGAAATACATGCTCTAATAGGTCTCGGATGTCTGCTGTCATTGCTTTGGACCTTGAGGAAAGCATCTGATACTGTCCATCAGCCCCATTATGTTCTTTCTTGAAAAGCTGGCTTTGGGGTGCAGGAAAAAGGGGTAGGATTTGAGCAAAGCTAATTCCTTTGGAGCGGTGCCTGCCTGAGATTGGAAACAGATGGGCCTCGCAGCGGGATGTTTGTTGGGTTTGTGGCTTTGCTGGGGTTTTTCAGTTTCCTTCGTGACATCAAGTCTGGAATGCTCATTGGTAAAATATCACCATGGCCAGCATCATCTCTCGAGCACAGCTGAGCCGGTGTCTGCTTCCTGTGCTTTCTCCCAAGCATCCTTGCTGAGCTGGCTGATGGAAAACTACACTGCATGCAACGTTGGTAGCACACCTATCATTAAGCTCTCCTCTTATACTCTTTCCACTTCTGCTGTTAGTAGACCCCTACAGACCCGTTTCCTCCCACTGTAAGGTCCTTGGTCATTAAGGGAATCAGAAGCACAGTTGGGCTCTTCCTGTGCTTCAGAGCTTTAGGGTCAGGAACAAACATGGGACATCAATAGGAAGAGACCTCGGTATTAACAAAATGAAACCAGTAGTGGGACCAGCCATTTTCAAATGAAGCCAGTGTAGCCTTGCAGAGTTGGATGATAAAACAGTAGAAGCCTTATCCTACACCTTGCAAAGTGTCTGATACTCTCCATTACTGGAAACACAACACATGGGTTCAAGGAGCCAGTAAGTCAGTCCTTACACACATCCCAATCAGCAGCAAACAAGGCTCATTTGTACTTACAGCTGTTCCAGGGAGCGCAGCCCATTGAAGGCATGTTGCTGGATGCTCTGAATCTCATTTTTATACAGGTAGCTTTCAAAAGGAGAAAAGGAAAAAAGCATGAGGCTGATTTATCAGCAGTTGTGCTTTTAAAAGACACAGGAAACAGTTATGAACCTCAGCCCAAAGCAGAGCTTGTTGGTTGGATTCAAGGGTGATGTTTCATAGCTGTGACACGAACAGCCAGAAATTCCAAGCACAGAAAATACATCCTTGACTGGCAAACAGTAGAAGTGGGCTGTTACATTACAAAGAGGAGAAGAAATCACTGGGTTGCTGACTCACAGGTACTTCAGGTTCTCCAGATCTTCAAAGGATCTTCTCACAATGTGCTTTATCTGATTATTGTTCAGCAGCCTGTTCAAAACAAGAAAGAAAACCACAAGTGGTGAGTTGAGCATGCGTGAGATTCGTGGCATTTCTGCTCCTGGATGTCCACTGGAAAACCCTGAGCCTCTGTCTTAAAACACAGCTTTAACATTAAAAGGGGTTGGAAGATCAACGTTTGGATACTCACACCAGCTAAGCCAACAAGAGGGCTTCTTGCCCAGAGGTACCAAGTGCTTCCAATGGTCAAAGACCTTTCTTTACGTTCTGCCACAGTGGTTTTCACCCCAAAGTTACAATTTTGGCCAAGAAAGGGATGAGAAGAAGGAAGACAGGTAAAAGGAAGTGGGGGGGAAGGAGATATTAAATCATTGCTGCTGCTCTTTTACAACCACAACAGTTTCTGAAGGTGCATGGCTGCATTCAACAACGTGTGAGCAGGGGTGTGCAGAACCAGTTTCTAAGAGGCCAAACACAGCTTCAAATACCAGTTCACAGTGGAGTTATAAAACAGTAATGCTTTGTTTTAATCACTTTGTGTGCAAGTGTGTGCAAATGAAAAAGAGCTACATCCAGATCTGACTCCTGAGGCTCTTCAGAGGCAGCTTCCCTCCATCTAGAGAGCCTGGGGCCAGATTTTAATCCAAACCCCATGGACAACATCACATTGGCAAGCCAGCTCTGACTTGTATGCACAGTTGCCATGACGGAGCACGCAAATGATGGCTGGTGCCAATGACCAGGAACACAGCTCAACCTTGGAATAACCACCAGCAGCAGTAACCACGCAGCTGAACACCACAAAACCCTCTGCTGCAACCACTGCCAAGCCCAACATAGAGAAAATGAAATAAATCACTTATAAATAGCTCTTGAATATCCGACATTGAACTATTCACTGTGGCTGCCCAACCGCACTCCTGTGGGTCTTTTGCTGTGGTATCCCACTGATGTTCAGGTCTGGCAATGCTGCTATAAGCTCATGAAGCTCATAGCAGAGCAGCTCAGAGCAAACTACACTTACCCTAACGATTCCTAATTGGAGATGTGGATGGAGAGGAGAGCTGCAACAGTGCACTGCACAGATTTGTTTTCCTAGTGCTGTAGGAAAAACTGCTATTCCCTCTGCAAGCAGCAGAGCTTAGAGCGTTGGATCAAATTCGACATGTGTATTGGATGTGCATTTTCTACTTTATGAGCTCCTATTTGTGATACCTCTGCTCCTCAGGGATGATCTGCCACCAGGCAGCAGGTGAGAAGACAGGTCAGTGCTTTCCCAGCAGGAAAACCCAGTCTTCTTCCCAACTTTGCTGGAAAAAAATAGGGTAGGCAGAGCATCAGCCAGCCTCTGGCACTGCAAGCAAAGGTCCCTTCCTGGGAGGAACAGTTTATGCAGGTGAAGGATGGAGAGAAACGATAAAGAGATGGGGAAAACAAGAAGAAAACATGTGGGAAAAGATGATGAAGATAAAATCAAATGCCCCAGGGATGCAAAGATAAAAGGTATCAGAAACACACATGAATTGTGGCAGCTTCACAAGCTACTGCCAGGCACCGGAGTCACACCAGCTTGCTCTCAGGTGGGGCATTACATTAAGGGTCCAAAATGCATGTGAGAAATTCAAGTGCAAAGAAGCTTTTGGAATTCAAGGCAATAAAAGTTTGAGGAAAAGCTCAGTATCCTTGATTTGAGCATCCTCCCTTGATTAGCTCCATTAGCTCCTGCTACCACGGATGTGGGTACCACTGCTCAACTGCACACTGCCAGGGCTGTGGACAAGCAGCTTGAAGAGGTTAAGGCAGAGAGTTGCTGGAAAGTTGCTTCACAGCTGGAGGTGATGGCTCAATACTGAGGTTAAACGACCTGATTTCACTCATAAGGATGCAGGAATGATGTCAAGCCCTTGGAACACAGGATCCTGCTCTGACAGCCAGATATGCTGAGTGGAAATACAGCCCCAACACCAACTCAAAGGTTTATTTGATGATTGAACACCCAAGCACTGGAAATAACTGCTTGAGAGCAGCACTGGAGAGGGCTTTGGTCTATTTACCCACACGACAAAGACAACACAAGCACCAGCCGCGCATGCTTCCTTCCCTGCCCTCTATCAGTGTGCTTTCATCCTCAGCCAGAGGAGGATGAAGGCAGTTTGTTCTCTATTATCTGATCCTTGGCCCCACTTCTGAGGACACAAGATGAGCTGACAGATGGGTTCCCATTCCAACATCATTCCCATGGGATGGGAACCCACCTGTCTCCTGCTTTGCAACTGGCATCTGCTTGGTTCACTGGGGACATGAGACAACATCCAGGTGAGCAGGTCCCGGGGGCAGGGGAACATCAACAGCCCCACACAGCACAATGGTCTGGACTCCATCACTGATCCCTTATCTTTAATGCCATGAGTTGGACCAGGACTGAAGTCCAGGGGGGGATTTCAAATTGCAACATGCCATCTGACTGCATTTTGACGCTATTTAAAAGCTTTAACCTAGTTTGTTTTGCTGTCTTGGCTATCTAGGACAGTTCTAGGGGGTGTAATCAGTGATCCAAGCCAAACAAGATGAACTCTGGAAGCGGAGATGGCATGCAGCATGCAGGCCTCTTATCTCATCGTCTGACACTTAACAATTTGTTCATTGTCCCATTAAAGGTTACAAAGCGTATGGAAGAAGCCCTCTCTGTTTCCTGTCTCAGGATTCCCCATTGTAAAGGAAGGATGTGACCTGGAAAAAGCTCAAAAGTGAGATAATTTATGAAGTCGAGCATAGTCCACATATTCCAAACTGCTGCTTTCTGAGAAATCCATAGACAAGACAGCACATCTGGCTCCTAGAAAGACTGGAGATGGCTTCTGCACAACTGTCTGCTCCTTGACTCCTGTGCAATTCCCCAGGCAAGGAAGTGTGCAAAATCCTGGCATGACCTGGGTATTGATCCCAGTGCAATCCATAGCAAAAATGCCCAAATTCCTGCTGATGTTAAAGAGGATTCAAAGCTAAGATCTGCTGCTAACCGAATCTGCTGGGAATAGAAGCTCTGGCAGACTGAAGCTGGAAAGATCATTATCAACGCATGTCTTAAGTATCCCCTGCAGCAAAACAAGCTCAATTAGAAGTATCAGCAGTATGTTTCCTAGCAGAGTGATGTGGCATTCCCCTTCGTGCCAGCTGATGAATTGGGCTCCAGATGAGGAGGTGGACTCAATCACAGCCTTTATTCCTACAGAGCTCTTCTGGGAGGTTTAAGATGAACAAGCACCAGGAGATCTGGCCCAGATTCACTACAAGAACATTTTACATTCAGTTGCCTTTAGGTTTTATGTCCTGGCTGCACCTCCCTTCTCCTTCCCCACCCTCTCTCTGGGTTGCCAAGCACAGGCTTAAGTTGCATTAAATGAGTCGTTTTCTGTATTGAAGACTGCATTAAACGATGTGACAGTCCAGTATTCAGACTAAAACCATCGACTCTTTCCTCTTCCCATTTGACAAACCACATCCAACAGCCATGATGACATAACAGCAGGGTTTTTTTCCCTTCCCACCATTAATAGAAGTCATCATGTAGTGTATTTAAAGTGGGGGGGAAAAAGTGAGTTTAATGCTTAGCTGTGCGTTCGCCCTTGTTCACAGAATGATCTGGAATAGCCATTTCCCATATTTAAGGGAGAAATGGTTATTCTGAGATCCAAGCAGGCTCTGACATCTCTTTGCTGCCAGGAACATGCTCTTTCAAGAGGTACTAGAGGCCCAAGACAGAACCTCCACATTACTCCTGTAGTCCACCCCAAACCCCTTAACAAACAGCATGTAAAGGAGAGATGCAGAGCTCACCAGAAGTGCCTTTTGCTCTCACCTAAGCAGAGAGAGACTATGATTACCACTTGGGTCAATATGGCAGGGTGCTGTCCTCCTATGGAAACACTTAAGGGGACAGTTATGCAGGGGTGTCCTCATCCATCCCCACCCAAAGATGACCTAAAAGAGCAAGAACTGGGAAGGAAGCAACAAGATGCTATGCCTCACCACGGGCTTGCAATGCATTTGCTCTCTTCCATGGTCCATCTCCTGCTGTGAGCTAGCATTGGGTTAAGAGATGCAGTTAAGCATTGACAAACACCAGTCAAATAGCTGCTGAGGAGCATTCTGAATGGCATACAAGAGGGTTTGTTGCCTTCCTCTCCCCTGTTTTTTTTAACCAAGGGGACATATTAAAGAGTTTACAAATACACAAAGGAAATCCTGACACCAACATCTGCACTGGAACTGGGAAGAGGCAATAGGAAAGGATGAGGAAACCTTACAATTCTTAAGGCCTTTAGCCAAAGAAGACTTCTCCAATGCACACACCACTGCAGACAGCCAACAAGCAAGCTCCCACTGGTGCAGCATTTAGGATAATTGTTACTACCTGTGGTGCTGTACCAGCAGTCCCCAGCCAGAAGCACACATTGACTGCATCTCTTCCATAGACAAATAGGGCTCCTGGTTCTAATTTTCAAGTGGTGCCCTGTAATTTATCCTATCTCCCAAACCAGGGAGGGAAAAGAGAAGGAAAGAGTCAGAGGAAGGTTTGAACTGTTGAAAAGCCCCACTGGATGTTCATGGCAGGCTCCCCTTCTATTAGTCTCACAGCCCACCTCCCCGCAGCCGACATAGGCTACAAAGGTTTCCTTATCAGGGTGGTTTATAAACTGTCAGACTTGGATATAGCACAGCCATCCTGCCCAAAAGGAGATGCAGAACAGAAGCTCCCCCACAACTCTGCTGCCCTTCCTCTGCCAGGCCAAAACACTGGAGGAAAAAAGCCCTTTTAGAAGCATTTATTTGCTTAAGGAACGTATCTTTAAGTCCCATGGCAGAAAGCCGCAAGCTCAGTGCTCTGCACATGGAACCTGAGCGACTCCATCCTCCAAACCTCTCCCTTCAAAGATCCTGGCCAAGCTTTCCCAGCAAGTCTCTCAGGGATTGAAGGATTTATTCTCTTTATCACTCAAGGACCTATAGGAATCCTCAGGCTAACGTTTACCATGCAGAAACATCAGCAAATTCTTCAGCTCTTGTCAGTTTTGATGTGGGAATTGGACAAACATAAGTTCCTGGAGAGAGATTTGCTTCAGGAGTGCAAGGTCTGACATTCCCTCCTCCAGTTATTTAGCTCCTCACCCATGGGAGTTCACTACCACGAGTGTGAGAATCACTGAGGTTTCCAGTTTGCTGGCCAGGAAACACAAAGCATACAAAGTGCTGTCTAAATGGAACAGTTTTAGTGCAAAACCAGTTGATTTTCAGCATTCAGATATAAAAATGCCACATTTTGTTAGAGCAGTTTCACTTAGCTCAGTATTCCAGCCCTGATGATGGCTGTAGGACATTATTGAGGGAAAGCAGCAGAGCCTGCTCCACCATTTGTGCAAAACATTCCTTTTACTGCCCTGACATCCCTAATCATGAGATAGGGATGTTTGGAGGTACATTCATGCCTATTCCCGTTAGTATCTGTTCATGGACTTGCTGTCCTTGATGTCCCTATCCAGGAGGATGTGGAGACAAAGCAAAAAGAATGGGACAAATACATGGAGCATCATAGAGAGACAGGTCTCCCCACCTCAGCTGCGTATCTATACCTACCTTTAAGCAGAGCCACAAAGACAGAAGTCTTGCACATGCCAAGGACCTGCCCAGACCAAGGCACTGCCAGGACAGGAACTGGGATCTCCTACAAAGCAGGTCGGGTGGAGCATCTTTCCAGTGAAGACCTGCCAGCATCCCGCTTTTCCCTAGGGCTCCGCTGAGGCGAGGCTGGTGGTCCTGCCGAGCTGCCTGCCAAACATCTGTCTGCATCACACAGGGATGACATAACTTGGAGCAGTTCCTCTGCTCGACTCAGGAGAGCTCCAGGGGTGCAAGAGCAGGTCTGGAGATCAAGATGCCTCAGCAGAGCTTTGTGATAAGGTAAAACCCTACAGACTCAGGCTCTATTTCCTCTCTAGATACTTCAGTCACATGTATCACCCCTATCTCAAATGACAGAAATCCATCCAAAGTCTCCTTTCTCTCCGTTATTCTTGATAATGAAGTACCACGTGGTGCTGTTTCAGGGACTAACATAGGCTGTTCTTGTGCTCTGGATGATCAGCATCACTGGCAATACAGTTTTCTACCAGTTTACTAATTGACCACTCATCATCCTGTGAACAAGGGCATGGGACATGACCAGGGCACTTTGAGGTCATGGTCTGGCCAATCAATCCCACACACAATGGAAGCATCTTTAGCCAATATTGATTTTTAAACCATAGCTATTGAACAGGTCTCTATGATGAAGTCCTGCTGTATTCCCACTTTTCCAACAACTTCTCACAACTGACTGAATGCCTTATTGCCCAGATCTTCCTTCTTCCAGCATTGTCATCCCTAAAGGATCAGGGACTTCAGATCTTTCAAGGTCAGACAGAATAAGCAACCTGGACTTTCTCTTACCATTTGGGACCGTGAATGAACAAACCCAAGAGATACAGATGTCTGTCATGCAGTGCAGGTTCCCAAGCTGCTGGTTTGCCTCACCAAGAGACTGGAGCTTAGACCTGGAAATCTTATAGCTGTCAGCACCACGTTACAGCTCGAATAATCAGAGCTGAATCCCAACAGGCCAATTACATCCAGCACAGCGCTGCGCTGACACAGCTTCTGTTTCTGATTTGGGAGCTGGTTTGTGTTCAACTTCTTGGCTACACGGCACAGATGTCCTCATATCTAACTTCAAACCCTCAGCCTTCCAAAGCAAAGGCTCCCAGGATTTCCTTTGAGCAAAGTGAGAAACTTGTGAGTACATCACACTGATGTGAGAGTGCTGGCTATGGCTGGGATGCAACACTGAAGGAACTGCTTTCCACTCCCATTCCTATCTATTGTAGGGTAGGTGTAGGTATTTATCCTAAGGCAAAGCACAGGGATAAGATGGCATTTGGAAGGATGCGCTCTCACTTCAGCCAAACTTATGTAGAGCAACTCATGTGGTCCATGCCTTTGAGGAGGCCATGGAAAAGAAGAAGATTTTAATGCATCCCTCTGCTACCTTAATCCCATTCCAGAATTGTGTTTAGGGGCTAGTCTAAGGCCAAACCTGCTCAAAAAACCTCAGTCAGTAATTGGATGCATCAGGACTTCTGAAAGCACAGGTTAATTGTGAGAAATGAATGTAATTAAAAGGCACGTGTAATTAAAAAAGGTAAGAAATACAACCCAGGATAGAACAGAGAGAATTTAAAAGCTTTAACTGGATATGCACAGCTTGGCTGCAACAACTAAAGGACCAAGGCCATCTTTAAGACATCATAGAGGACAGTACAGACACTAATAATGAATGGATACCCTCATTGCAGGATCACTGGGAGGAACTTACAGCGTGTTGAGGTTCTTCAGTCTTCTGAAGGCTCCGGGTTGGATCTCCTTGATGTGGTTGAAGCGTAAATCCCTATAAGCAGAAAACACAATCAGTGCACTTGGGATATAAACAAGCTTTTAGCAATGAGTATCATTCATGGGAGGAAGGGAGGAGGGCTCATGGGAGAGGCTATCATACCGGATCTATGGACTGGCAAAGCAAAGATTGGGAAGGGAGTGGAGAAGCAGTGGGGATGGTGATGGGGTCTCTTCTTGTCTATGAACTCAGCCAATAGCCAGAAAAAGCTGACATTTACAAAATTCATATTAGCATCATAGAAAACTAAAGGCTGAAAGGACTCAAGTGATCATTTCCATGAGCACCAGACAAGGTCTGTGCCTCGGCACCCCAAGTTCATGTGCAATTACACTTGCACCTCATACTGACTTGTAAAGGAATGCACATCATCACATGGAGCCATTTTTTAGCTCTTTAGCAAAACTACCCTTGCCCTAAAATGGTTAAATCTGATCAAATAACCTCATATAATAAGCATTTCACATTCTGCACTGCCGTGCTCCAAGACTCAGCACAGCTTATCACTGCCTGCATTTCAAACCTGTGCCAACTTCCATTAGAATTAGTGGAGTCCAGGGGATTCTGGCAAATTTCAAGGCCTGCCCATGTAACTGCATCAGCTTGGAACCCTAAACCAGGGGGGTTAGATTGCTAATGAGATAATAAAATACGAGCTAAGTGCTTTAACCTGGTTAACCAAGTAGAAACACTTCTATAGGGAATGTGCATTGATTTGGCACCTCGCATGGTCCGGTGTATTATAACAAATCACAACACACTGACAAATGGATTTTGCTGCTAGTTTCTATCCAAGGCACAACAACAAAGTTGGTTTTTTTCCCTCCTACACTGCTTAGTCTATCACATTTAAAGAGCACACAGCTATTTCTTGGTTTAAGGCAGCCTTCTAAGGGCATTTGCTTTAAGGGGAAATCACACATGAACATGCTGAACTGCCCATCATTCTGTTGGTGAGTGACAGAGCATTTGGAGGCAGAGGTTGAAACAAGAATTCCACAAAGAGCTACAAGTTTAACACTTATTTTAGAACAAGAATCATGGCCTTTATATAATTAAGATTAGAAAGAGGGGAATTCATTGCAGGGAGCTGTAAGTGAACTGACAGTGAGTATCCAAAGGGGCTGAAACACCTTTGAGCAAGCACTTGAGAAGAGGATATACAGTAAATAAAGCTGATTTTACTTTATTTACTTCCTCACTAAATTTTCTTACATTTTAGGCAGAAAATACATGGCAAATCAAACTGAAATATTAAATCTCTGCCTTGTTACTTCCTTTCTTATCACTCAATGCACTCTATTGTGCTTCTTCCTTTCTATAACAGTGCAACTTTGAACAAAGGAATGAGAAGACTAAAGTAGGTGAAATCTCTCCCCATTTAGTGCTAAGTGCTGCACAGAGAAGAGTTAGAGGGCAGGAAAGCACACAGGTTCAGTATGTCAGAAGAAAAGAGTTGGAATTGCCATTTACAAGCACCATTTGTCTGCCGCAAACAGCAGTCCCGAAGGATCACCCTTTGGAATCACAGTTTTTAACAGTAACTTTACCCTTGACATTTTGTGGTGCATTTGGCTTTACACACATTGCTCCAAATGCACATTTCTTGCTCGTCTTGTTGGAAGGTGTTGCACATCCCTCCTCCCTGATGATGTGAATTTGAAGCTATCTGCATGGATTTCTCAAGGCAATGGCTGACACCATAAAGCCAAATGCAATGAAACATTGGCAAAGAGGATAGCACAAAGCGCTGACTGCTCTCCACGGCCTCATTAAAAGGAGATGAGGAAAGACTAGACCATGAAAAAAGGTGAAGAAATGCAAACCTGATTTATACACTAACACACAGACACCAACCCTGCTGCCCTGGGGGGCTGTCCAAGCAGCTGGCTACAGGTAATGGGGAACATCACAAATACATGGAAGCAATACACAGGAATCAGGGCTGAAGCTGTTGGTGCGCATGGAAGTCAGCAAGAAACAGGCAGTGAAGTGTAAAACACCACTTTGGGTCACAGGCTGCAGGTGGGGGAAGAAAATCATCACTATTTTAATGAACAGAGATAACTGCAATCCTGCACACACCAGTATTTACACAGAAGTGAATGGCTTCCAACCAAAAAGCATGGTGACTGAAAACACCTCTGAACATAACTACAAGCTGTTTTTACTAAAACCACAATAGTTCTATTTCCAATGACTCCTTGGAAATGGTCATGGCTGTTGCTTGGCTGGACCATCTCTTAGCAGTGCTTCTACTGCTGAGAAGCGCATGGATACAGAGATGCCTCCTGATAGCTCCCACTGCTGAGCGAGCAACAGGGGGCTGGTTTCATGCAGGATCTTCTCCCTTCCACCACCCCAAGGAGCATATAATAAACCTTAGCTTATGATTTTAATGAAATAACTTGATTTTCCTTGTTTTCTGTTCCAGATGAGACCTTTACACGATTCTCTGGACCCCAGCTGCTTGCACTCCTTTGGAAAGCTCACTCTCTGGTTTGCCCTCCATCATACAAAGGTAACAGCTTTCCCCACAGACAAAAAGGGGAACTGGAACAGCACGTGTCGACTCCAAGCACTTCATTTCAAGAAACGATGTGAATTAACTGGAGAGAATCCAGAGGA
The DNA here is from genome assembly GCA_026283785.1 of Coracopsis vasa. Taxonomy (NCBI): domain Eukaryota; kingdom Metazoa; phylum Chordata; class Aves; order Psittaciformes; family Psittacidae; genus Coracopsis; species Coracopsis vasa. The sequence continues at coordinate 39,309 of JANHGB010046914.1, forward strand.
AAGCAATGGGAATGATCTGAAGTGTGGGAAATGGGACAATGAGAAGAACTGTGATCGCTTATTTAGCCACAGATACAGTAATTACATCAGACCTTGGCTACACATAGAAAAGGGCAAATAGTCACCAACTAATGCTATAGATTATGGGGTCCATTTAAAATACCTTAAACAGTGAGGCTGATAAAACACTCAGGAAGGCTGCAGGCAAGACAGGCATTACCCACATAGGGTTTCAGTAAGTGGATCCTGCCCTGGAGGCAGCAGGATGGACTAGACCATTCTGCTGCCTGCACCCAAGACAGCAGCAAAAAGACACCAGTGTGGATGTCCCTACACAGCAAAGCCCCTGGAGAGACAGAAGAACCCACTTCTTCCTCTGTACCAATGCATTAAAATCCCCCAAACAATACTTTGGGTCATTCATAATGTTTTTATTGCAGACCTTGCCTTAGCCTGAAGCTGGTAATGAATGCCTCGTAGGGCTGCACAGGGAAATTCCTGGCTTGCATGTGTTTGATTGAGCACATTCCCTACAGAGTTTGTCCCTCTTACACAGAAACTCTTGTTTCTCTCTATTCCCAGGGCACTCGCTCTGGAAACTTTGGGTTTCTTTCCATGAACAAGTGTGCTTTATACAGGGACCAGCATCCCCCATGCCAGCCCCTTCCAGCTGCTGTGTGCACCAGCAGCTGAGCTCCCTCTGTCCCTCCTTCTTCCACCTTGGAATTCACAAAATGGGGGAAAATAATGACAATAAATGCCTTGTGGTTTAGCTCACACACACAGAGTTTCATGGCTGGAAGTCTGGGATTACATGGTACCTCTCCACCAGGAACAAACACTGCTAAAGGATTCCATATCATAGAGTCACAGAGTGGTTTGAGGTGGAATGGACCTTAAAGCTCATCCAGCTCCAACCCCTGCCACGGTCAGGGACACCTTCCACTAGAGCAGGTTGCTCCAAGGCCCTGTGTCCAACCTGGCCTTGAACACTGCCAGGGATGGGG
>JANHGB010046914.1:40415-63438 GCA_026283785.1 Coracopsis vasa
GGGGCAGCCACAGCTTCTCTGGGCACCCTGTGCCAGCGCCTCAGCACCCTCACAGGGAAGAGCTTCTGCTTAAGAGCAAATCTCATCCTACCCCCTAAGAACCTCTTCTACTTTCACACACAGAGTACACACAGGAGCCATAACTGGCAGGAAACTGCTCTGGAATACACGGATAATCTAGGATCTGCTACTGAAACAACTCATCTTCTCCAAAGCTGGGAACTCCAAACCCCATGCCAGAGGCTTACTGAGAGCACCAGAATTTGCACATGGATGGGGAAACACATCTTCCCAGAATGACACTTGAATCTTCCTAATTCTCTCAGCTGCTACAGAACAATCAGTCCTAAAAGCATTGTGGTAAATAATTATCAGTGATTACTCTATAAAGCAATCAATGGCTTTTACAAGGAACTTCCACTTCTGTTTAATGTATTTAGGCTCTTGCAGAATCATCTATTACTATGTTAACTAAGCAGATAATTAGCTACAAGAGGTGTTTTATTGCAGTTCCATGGAAATTACAGGGTTTGTTTCACTGAAGCATCTTTTGTGTTCCAAAGGTTGTGCACAGCAGCAAATCTGACAGTTCTGGACCATTTCACTCAGAACTGATTAAGTGGCAGCCACCCCGTCATTATCAACAAAGACACAGAGTGAAGGTGGTTTTACAAGGACATTGAGGTTCCTACAGTGTTTTCTGGGAAAGGGAGGATGTCAAAGACACCCTAAACACAATTTTTAAGTCAAGTTTCCCATATATAAGAAGAGTCAGAACATTTATTGGAAAGAGGATCATTCCTCTTACTTATCCAGACCATCAGAGTCAGCCCTGCAGGTTCTCCCATCCTGCCAAACAGCCCCAGTCCTGGCAGGAGGGAACACAGCCTTGCTGAGATGGAAATGAAGTCTTCCAGACTCCCTGTCACCACCTCCCCAACTCAGGAATGTCCCTTTCACACACGAGTCCCCAAATGGCTTTAATAAATGACAGCCTTCATCAATCCCTACATGGACAGCGGAGCACTGCCATCGCTGCTACACAGATGAGGAGACCGCAGGGAGGCTCAGGGCTGGGTTATTTTCCAAGTCTTGTCTATTCTGGGGGGTTCCAGCTGAGGATGTCAAGATTTGACTGTTCAAAGAGTGAAGAGGAAGGAAAATATGGAATACCAGTAAATGAGATGATACAATCATGGTAGAATGAAGAGCGAGGTGATGTGGACACATGCTGCAGGACAGGCTGTTGCTCTCTGCCACATGGATCACGTTTTGAAGCCTTAGGGATGTGCACACTGATTTTAATCAAGGAACCACCACAGGCATTCCTGAGAGCAGCTTTTCAGGATTTCAGCTCACACAAGCAAGAGTCAGAGTCTCAAAGGGGTCCCTCTGCATCAGCTGGGGCAAGAACTCAACAGTAATTCAGCAGCCAGCATCCCAACCTGGCTTGATCCCACCTTTTCCATGCATGTAATCTGGTCCCAAAGGTACACTTGAGAGCCTGGCCCTGAAGGCAGTGCCACGGCAGAAGGGATCTGCTGGGTGCATCATCGCTGATGGAATCATTTAACCAACTGCCACTTAATCCTTTGAGCTCCTGCTTGCAAAGGCAGGAGCAAGGAACACCTCCAAAACACGGTTTTGGCCCTGAACACGCTCAAATAGGGAGATCTCAGAAAACCCCTGTTGAACTCAATCTTAGATAGTTTATTTGAGCTATTCTGTATTAGCAACAGGCATGGAGAGCAGGGTCTGATCCTACTCAAACCAACTAAGCCTATTCTTGGACATTGATGTCAGCAAGTAACAGGACCCTCTTAACCTAATGCATACTTCCTTTGCACCATCTACTCAAGATATTGCCCACATCAGATGAAGACAATGTTCCCTCTTCCTGAAGGGTGTTCTGACCCAAAGGAAGCAAAAGCAAAGTTCCAAGTATAAAGATGTATTTACCTTTGCAATGAAGTCCAAGAAGCAGCAGCACCACGGCAGCTGAAATGAACTGCTAGGGCCTTCTTTAATAGCAAGGCTCATGTACCATAAGTGTCAGCCTTTTTGTGTCTTAAGAGCATGACCATTTGAGTCTTTACCCAGAATACACACACATTCCTTCACCAAAACCCACTGACTTCTCCTTAAAGTGCACAGGAAAAACATCCTGGCATGCCTATGGGGAGAAGGATATGTTGAGGTCAATGGAAATGCAAATACTCCAGTGGGAACCAGGTGATGGAGCACTGTGAAGATCAGTGAAAGCAGGATTTATAAACCCTGCAGGTTGCTACAAGAGTTTGGATGCTTTCATCAAAAGATGCTGGAATGGAAGAAAAACCAGGTTTAAATACCCTCCTTCTGCGTCTTCCTGCCAATGGAGGGACTTCTATGAAGAGAACATAGAGAAGATTTTGTTTCACCTCTGAAAAGTTTAATGAGGATTAAATATTACAGCAAAAGGAGTGGAGATCCCACCTGGCACACGCAGAACGTGTGGGTGTGCATTGAATGGCTGCATCTAAGATTATCACAGGCAGAGGAAATGAGTAATCCATTCTTTAACCCAAAACACGCGACAGAGACCACAAAGGGAGCAGCATTTCCAAGAACTCCTTTGCTCAGAAAAAACCCTTCCCCAACAGATGTAAAGGATTCCTTCTCTAAGCTCTGCTCCTTAAGATAGAGACTGCTCCGTGTCCTATGCTATTGTAGTGACCCATGGGAGGGAGAAAGGAACCAAGCAGCCACCAACCAAGCAGCACAAGGACGAGGGGGAACAAAACTTGTCAAGCTGGCTGTGCTTCCACTGCCCCATTAGCAATCAGGTCCGTGAACAACTGGGTCACCTTCAATTCGTGCCAGCGACGATTTCAGATCCCAGACACTGCGCTGGCTTTGCTTGTGCCCTCAGCTGTGCTTCTCTAGAAGTCCTCATTCATTACGCGCTCTGCAGAATGCGGAGAGGAGAATAACCCCATGGATAATTGGGTTGCAATCCATTAGCTGCCAGCCAGAGGGGAACTTCTTTCCATGAATTTCTCCTGCTCATGCCCACACACTGCAGAGTTTATTGTTTCTAATGTCACACTGCAGAACAAATCACTTTGAAGGTTAAAGCCCTATTGAAATTTTCTGAGTGTATGTTACCCAGCTGTTCCCTTCCTAGGGCTGCTGGCTGAAAGAACTGCTTGAATCCCAGCGGCAAGCAGCAGATCACATCTGGATAATCATGTTCCAGTCGAAGAGACAGCAGCCAAACTACATTTGCCATTATACATCATGAATTTTTATAGCTTACTTATCTGTACACATGTTCCTGCCATCCTATTCTCTGCTCGGGATAAAACTTCATTACCAGAGATAAACAGTCTATTGCTATAACCAGACCTTGGGCCAGATCCTCAGCTGCACCCAGCTGGGATCAGGAAGGGAGGAGGGAAACGGTGACCAAAGAGGAGCCAATAACAGCTCATCAATCCTGGAACTGGTTCCATGCCAACCCCAGCATCGCTCCGGGAAGGCCATGGGCTGCTCCGAGGGACGCCAGCTGGCTGCAGCCCCAAGGGGATCCTGCCAACAGGGCTTGTTGAAGCCCAGCATGTGCCGGCTACAAGAGTTCCCCACTCTCCAAGGATTGCTAGAGAGAGGGTGGCAGGGAGTCATGGAGGTCAGAGAGTCCCAAACTCCCATCTTCAAAGCAAACTCCATCTGGATACTGCAGCTGCGAAGGAGCTGAGCTGGAGCCCGGGATGGGTGTTTGGAGCTGCAGTCACACACTCAGTCCTGCTCATACCAAAGGGTGAACATGGAAAATATCACAATCCCACATCTTCTACTCAGAGCAACTCCAGGATCAAGACTATTCTTGCTATAATTGGGAATGTTCACTGACACAACGATGCTCCCAGGAGGAAGATTAGCATACCAAAAAGTTGGACTAGATAGGGGCTTGGTTAAGAAGCATTCTTTGATCTTTCACAATTAAAAGTTGAATTATTCAAACGCTATTTATATAGATACAATGGGATGCTGGCTGGCAAATGCATTCACATACAGGAGATCTTCAAGATAGGCAGAAAGTCAGGAGTTTCACTTGCCACACACCATACAAAGGCACAAGATCTGCCAACAGAGAACGCTTCGCAGGCTCATGTTATCTATCAGGATCTGCGCTCCTCAGTATGGGTTTGCTTATAATTATGCAGGGAGTATTGGAAGAGAAGGAACCAGACAAATCTCCTTAAAAATCCTGGTCTCTAAGGATCATCCTAATATTTGGAATACTCCTACTTCTATATCTCACACCTATACCATTTAGTTAACGTTTAAAACCCAGTTTCCCATTGGAGGTTGTGGCTATCGTGTTAAACTAAATAAACCAGATTTCCAAATGGATTATCAGGCAAAACATGGACCATTTACAAGCAGTGTTCATGCAAACTAGTTAAAGCAGGGGAGAGGGAATTAGGGTGACTGTATACACTGCACTGGAAGATCTGGTCACCTTTCTAGATTGAGCTTTAGACACAACTCAATGCCACCTACATTACAGCAAGAAACTACCTGGAATTCTACTGAAGCTGCAGGGACAAGCCATGGACCAGAGCTGGGATTTGCCCCCTGCAGCACAGAGAATGAAGCTGCTGGAGCCAGAGGGCATTTGGAAATGCACCAACGTGGTACTGGGAAAGAGCCGGTGACCACAGGAGGTTTCCCTCCTGCTGCACTCAAAGAATCTCGACAGGAAACACGCTCAGGCTCTCCAGTGTGGCAGTAAATGCTGCCTCATGTCAAACAGAGAGCAGAAATCAAGCTTTACTGAGCTCAGAACTATCTCGGTTCAGCCAAGGGAACAAACTTTTCCTGCCCATAAAAATCTATGTTTAAACAAGGAGAAACAAGAGCTTTTGCTAAACTCAAACAGTGGAAAAGTACTTTAAACACTTCAGTATTCCAAGATGCAGGGGAATAATGGGGGAGAAAAGTTTGGTGACAGTTTGGAGAGTCAGACTCTGCAAGCTGCTCTAAGAGCAGAAACCACTACTGTATCCCAACAAGCTAGACAGTACTATCCAGCTCCACACTAGAATAACCACTCCATCACTAGGTTAGGGAGAGAGCACACCCAGACTCTGACTGAGATGTGATTTGTTACAGGCACAGGGAAAAGCCTCTCAAACTAGTGTTGAAATAGTTTTACATTACAGCAGTTTAAGGAGGATGAGTGCAATGATCAATATGTGACAAGTCTTTCCTACTGCTTCCAAAACCAAGTCTGTGAACCCAAAGGGCCAGCTAAGAGCAGCACAAAGGGCAGCATTTTGTCACATACCACTACATTTTAAAGGTACCTTTAAGTGCAGGATTCATTTAGAATCACAGGGAAGTGCTCTCTTGGACCTGTCAGTAAGAGCTGCTCAGTCTCCAAGTGTTCCATGTCCTTTTCCTTCCCCTTCTCTGTTTGAATGGGCTCAGCCAGCAGCTCCCTCCCCAGCAGGTACTTCATTTCTCAAGGAACTTATGGGTTACCCCTACTGCTGCTTTCCAAATCAGCCTGAAGTTTGGTTTGCACAGTTCAGACTGAACCTGGAAAACCAGTACTTAAAGCTTAGGGAACAAATGGTGTTGTATGCATTAGAGAAGTGCTTGTTTCAGTGGAGACTAAAGCCTGAACTGCTGGGTTTCCTCTCTCCCTCCTAGGCTCATATCCAAACCCCTCTCAAACATAAACTGTGTACCTTTCTATAAGCTCAGCTAAACATTTGTGCCCTTTAATTCTCCAAAAGTGGCTTCCAGTGATCACCCTGGCATTATTCCTATTAGATTTTTCAATTCCCTTGGCTGTCCTATTAACCATTAACTGATGGCAAAAGGTGCAGTTTCTGGTTTATGCTTTAAAAGCATTAAACAGTTTGTGATGCAGACGATGCAGGAAAAAAGGAGGATAAAAAGCATACTTTTGGGTCTTTCTAAAGACCAAGCAGGTAAGCAAGGCAGGAAAAGGAAAGGATTTACTCACAATATGCTTGTCTGGGGTGGGATATCAGGGATGGTTTCCAACATCAGATGCATGCATCTCACTGTGGTCCGGAAGCACAGGCAGCGACTAGGACAGGAGCAGGAGAACCTGGGCAGGAGGAGAAAGCACAGGAAGCCTGGCAGAGCAGCAGGTTTGAGCAGCATGGTGTGTGCTGGAGTGTATTTGCCTCAATTCTGAGCTGCAGGGAGCTGATAAAAGAAGTTTCCCAGCCCCGAGGTCCAGGAGGAGGGGACTCATCAGCATGTGTTTGCAATTAAATCAAGGCAGTTTGACAGACCAACCACCCACCCTCTCTCTGCCATGATGTACATCACTGGAGATCAGGCTGATCCCACCCCTCTGGAATTAAGGCGCTGAAATACAAACTCTAGGCTTTGATTTATTCTGACCACCTTTCTTATTTCTAACAGCGAATTAACTCCTCCCCATCTCCTCAGGCACATTGGAATGCACCTTCATGGACAAGCGACACCCTGCTTCCAGGGATGGGTTAGGACATGGATGGGCCAGGACATGGATGGGTCAGGGTCAAGGGGTTTTATGCACACTGCAAACTAACGGTAGCATCTTATCTAACAGCCTGTCAAACACACCAGGCAGTGAGAGTTTTACGATAGAGGCTGTCTCTTATTACATGTGGTTGCAGCACCTGGCAAAAACAGGTTTCCAACCTTTGATGGGATGTGGAATGCTACAGAGAAGTGATTTTAAAAGGGATAAATAACCTGCAAATAAAGACAAACCTCCCACTGATCTTACACATGTGTAAAGCTGCTTGTGCAAAGACTGATTCATTTCAAAGACCTTTTAGCTGGTAGAATTTCTCCCTATCAGGATGTCATTTGGAAAACCAACAGGATTTTGGAGAAGTTAAAGGCAATTGAGGGGTGAAGAGGGGAAGAACTAATGAGATCAACTGAGTCTGAACTATAGGAAACGCAGACCTCAGTCTGTTCCTCCCATGGGGTTGTAAAATTGAGACACAAAAGGGAGCACTTATTTCCAGTTACATTAATCACCTTCTACTGTTATAAAGAAGCTTAGAGGGAAACCAGCTTGTGTTACGTTTGAAGTTATCACTAACACAAGATGTGTGGGTTTAGGAGTGAGGCATTAGTGCTCATTAGGATATAAAAGCACCTGAGGAATTCCAAACATGGCACCATTCCCCGTTACCTGGAAGATTAAAAGAAAGCATCCCATCAACCCCACGTCTGCTTTATACTGTAAACTATAACGTGACAAAACAGCAAGAACAGCATTTAAACCTCCCCAGCTCTCCCTACAGATTCTTTGTCACTTCAGCATTCGGGCAGTGCTGAGTTTTAGGGTTTCACTTACAGGTTTCATAGCATTAGATGATAAAATACCTACATTTCCCCCGCTATAAAAGCGTTTTGCACTGCGGGCTTTCCGCACCTCACCCTCAGGCAATCTGCTGCGGTTTTGGCCCGACATCACTTTGAAATCCCAGCAAACTCCTTCCCCCTCCCCTAAGGACCCAACTCAAGGTTTGGGGCAGAGTGTCCTCTAGTGGCCACCCAACCCTCCCACAAACACAGGTTTGTATAAGGCTGAATTACTGCTTCAGCCTTCACCTAACGACTGGCAGCTGAGGGCACATTGCCCCGAGTGACTGACACCTTTTAACTCCTGTTTGAGAAGCGAAGTGCATCAGAAGCGCATCCTTCGTGTACATCAGGAAAGACAACGTGGATTATGGTGAAGTCTTCCAGACTTTAGCCCCGTGCTCCTGATTGCTCCCCAGGTCACTCACCTCTTCCCCAAACACACAGAACTCTGTTAGGACAGGGCAACACAGCTATTTAGGAGCTGCTTTGTAAAGAAGTATTCATAGGAAAGAAACAAAACCACTTTCTTCAAGCCATGCTCTGATGCTTAGGAAAGTCATCAACACCTTCCCCAGCACATCTGGCCACTTCACAAACACAAGGCTTTTGCCTTCTGCCTCCAATTACATCCCTGTGCATAAACTCTGAGCTCTAAACCATCTGCAGAGTAATAATCCCTCCCAGGTTTATTTATGCTGCTAGCAGGAGAGCTGGGCTAGGCACCAGGCACGGTTCCATACGTACTGTCTTTGGAATCTCGCTCCAGCGCCTGGAAGGATTGATGGGTATCTGTCGACTGCATTGGAGAAATGGGCTCTGCTAAATGGAAGCAGATTTAACAGTGGCCACACAGGGAATAGCTCGAGTGCAAAAAGGCAAGTTCTGCATCTTACACATTGACTCAGAAGCAGATCTTCACATGAACTTGAACCATGTGTCTTCTACCTGATCTCCCCACATGACGAATGGGATGCTCATGAGATGTTACAGCACACAGCAACCACCACTCCCTTCCTCTCACATTCATTTATCTTCTTTTCCATCAACACGATGAATTGTTTCGAAAGGGGTGTGCAGCTCTGAGCAGGAACCAGGAGTTAACTCCTAAGCAACAGGAAGGAAAGTTCACGCTTGTGTTCCATAGTTAAACATCTCCAGCCTCTGCTAGACAGACCCTTTCACACCCAGAGAATGCAAGGAGATTTTGGGGTTGTTATTCAGGTGTGGGGGTTTTCCCTCCCCAACCCTTCTTTGTTTTAGCTTTAAATTCCCCTTCACTGGAGCAGGTCCCCTGAGGAGCTCATCACTACTTCCGAGGGAATCAACCTTCTATATTTTACCATGGAGTGAACATAAACCTTATCTGACCAATTTAACTTACTTGTTACCCTTTGTACGACACATCCATCGCTTTCCAAAGCAGAAGAGTTTTCTTTTCCAGCAAGCATCACGTGAAGGAAAACATGAACACAGAACTACCTCATGTTATACTTGGTAAAAGGACATCTACCATACACACAGGTGACAGCAAGGAACACACCCTATCCTGTGCAATAGAGGTGATCAGATACAAATACCACTGTTGCTAATTAAGTGTATCATGATCAGTTTGCTGTTACAGCTGAAGCTGAAGCATTATTCTTGATGCTACTGAAATGGAAGCTTTGAACACTAAATCCACATTAAACAGAGCACAGGAGACAAGTTTAATGCATTTTGTGTTGATACAGAATGCATTAAACTCCTCACATGTTCAACAATACAGAATGCATTTAACTCCTCACATGTTCAACAATTCCTTGAGGGACAGAAACGGACTAAGTGACCTCTTGGTATCTGCTGTCTCCAGGTCTAACAGCCAGGTAAGTGAACTCACTCTTTAACCATCCTGATATATAAAATCTGGATCAGTTCTACGTGGCTAATCCCAAAACACATCTTGCACAACTCCATTACATAAAGGTTTATGGGCAGGTTTCTTTTGAGAGATTATATTCTGAGGAGCTCATCTAAAACTATGCATCTGCACCATGTTATTAAGTGCTTTCTCTAGCGTCTTAATCTTCACTTAAGGAAATAAGCACCTATGCACAAAGTATTCCAATCACAACATGATGCAAAGCCATGTTAAGAAGGCTAAAAAGTCTTTACTGCATTTATTGATACAGAAACACTTGGGAATAAAGGTTCAATTGCATAACACTTCTGCATGCCTCAGGCCAATTCATCTCTAGTTTCTACACAGAGATTCTTCCACTAATGATGAAAGCGGCTTGAAGTTCATTTCTCTTTGCAGATTTGCTGCTCTACTGAAACCTAAAGAGAGTCAAATACAATTCAAGTGAAGACTACTTGGAACACAAAGGGAAACAGAGCAGGTAGAGTTCCCAGACAGCTTATGGACTATACAAGAACAGTTATGCTGCAGTTACTCTATGGATGCATACAAAACTACAGTGGCAAGTGCTTGTGCACAGGGAAGATGTATTTACAGTTCCCCTTTATTTACAGACTATAAGCAAATACTAATTCACAATTATATTACACAAAATCTCTATTATGTTTGTTTGGATTTATGGGGTTTTGGACAAGGGGTCAATTTGACAAGCTAGAACATAGATTTATTGCATATATTTATTCAACCTTATGCAGGAAAAATAGCAGTGTTTTATGTATCTTCCAGAATGCTACAAAAATCTAGCAAATGTAATAAAAAAGGCAAATCTGGTGAAAAAACCTCAAAGTATCTTTTAGAATTGAGGGATAAAAAACAAACAGGGATAAATGAAAGCGAATTCTCCCCCAACTGGCCAGCTTACCACCACCTCAGCATGGCTCATCAATACAAACCTGGAGTTTTATGTCATTTTTAAAGCATCTCCTTCCGAAGTGTTGCAATTAAACTGAAGGATGATCCTGTACTTTGTAGGGGTATGGAAACTGTGCCACAATACAGAAAGGCACATACCTGGAACGATGGCCATTCAGCAGAAACGGCTAACAAAGACCACAGCCTTTGGGGAAGCACAGAGATGTATCACAAGTGGATTATATTAAACCATTATTTACCACCATAGTCAGGACTTTCATTTGGAGAAAGAAATCCATTGCAGTTGCCAGTATTACAAGGTGGCTACTTGCATGTTTATGGGAAACCATCAACTCAGTGGCCACAGAACTGCCCCAAAAAGAAGTTAAAATCTGAGGGAGCACAATAGCTTGGGTACTATTGGAACCAGAAGGAGACTTAGAAAACCAGAGGCAAACCAAAGCCTATGTGTTACGTACCAGCAGCCACACAACACCACATTATCAGATGATGCTCTCAAACATGCACAAAAAGCCTGTTAATCAAGGAAGAGTTCTCCACCTTAGACATACAAGTTATTCCTTTATTTCCAAAGCCACACAGGAACACTGTTTATCATTAAGCAAGTTGTGCAACTCTGTACCATGAAGCGAAACCCCAGCGTGTTTTTGGGAAGACAGTTTTAATTCATTCCCCCTCCGAAAATGAGGAGACAGCATAAAAACAATAAAAGATATCAAAGTGATACCAACTTAAGTGCTTCTGATGGGGCAACGCCTTAACATAGCTTCATTACCTACTGAGAGCAGGTTTTCACAACCTCCCCCAAGTTTAGGAGTACTTCACATCACTACAAGCTCAAGGGTTTCTCTCTAGCCCTTAGTAGTTTAAGTAGATTGTTTTCAAACAGGCTGAACCAAGTAAAACTTCCCCTTGTAAACATGGTATCTCCTTCCATCACTATCCCAGGAAGACTTAGGAATAAAAACGAGTTCACATCCACAGAATTGCATAGTGTAAAGTCCTTCTATAGAAGCCTGTTGAAGCATCTACTTAATAGTTGCAGAAGTAAAATAACCTACCAAGTCAATCAGCTCCATTCTACCTACAGTACACAGACTGTGTGTGCTCAAGTTGTGTTCAGGCCACATTGCTACAGCAAAGCCACACACATGAACACCCAAGAACTGCACCAGTTTGGCTTTCTAGACCGTTTTCAGGTTCCTCAAACAACTACATTTGGCTGATGTACCAGGACACAAACGACTCTGCTCAGGCTGGCACTCTGCACTTCACTCTGTTCAGCCCAGCAGATGGAAGTTATCTCACACAACAGCAAAACCCATTGATGCTGCTTTGACAGTCAGTTCTCACAAAGCCACTGCTCTGCATCACCTCTCTACTCTCTTCCCTATTCAGGATTACTCTGCAAACACTCCCAGAGACAACAGTCACAACCCTGTCTACTCCAGCATCCTGTCACAGTCAACCAGCTTTGCAACTTGCCTCCATTGGCATGAAAAAAGCCAAATAAAACCCAACAACTTTGCATCTCAGACTAATTCACTAGAACAAGAGTCTCCCATTGATAAAACCAGTATTCTGTAAAACATTTCTACCTTTTACTGAAAAATCAATTATCATTTATAAGCAAAACTGAGACCAACCAAAGGGGACCTGATGCTTTCTTTCTCATTCAAAACCTGGATGCCCTAAGGGTAATGCCAAGAATTCTGTTGTGCTTTTTCAGATTACTGGAAGAACTAAGACTTGCCAGGTCAGTTTTTACTAATAATCCTCCTTCTCCATTAAACACACACCATGGAAAAGACATGGCAGGTTTAGTGGGAGAGAGCACAGACAGCAAAGGTCTTTGGGGAACTGCTAAGAATATTAAAAGCTGCAATTCAGTAGAGCAGCCACGAGATTGAGAGTATCTCTTTGCAGTTAGTTCCAGGGACTTAAATCCTGCTTTCCATAAGCAGCTGAGCATTTCACCAACTTGCTGCCTCAGTAATCCCTGCTGTAGGATAAAACTATAGCACACAACTGAGAAGAAAGAAGAAACTCAAGTAAAAGCTATAATGTTTAAGTATACAGCAGCCGCATTCCCCAGCTAGCCTACTGCCTTGGGTGGTCGTATTAGCAGGCAAGCAAGTGGTATACATTTGTCAAGCCCTAAGTAGTACTTTATTTTCTGCCTACTTCCAGCTTTCTAGGAGGAGGAAATTACTTCTCCCTGTAATAAAGCAGGTAATACTTCAGGGGATCAGGCAAAGGCAGACTCAAGACCTTTTCCCTCAAAAAGTTTACAGGGGGATCTGGCTTTAGTTCAGAGGGTTTAGTTTCTTCCTCTTCTTGCGTGTCATCCTCGATATCCTCACTGTTGTTGTTATCATCTGATGGGTTGGAGATCCGACTAGCGAAGACCTCTTTGTCCAAGAAAACAATGGTTTCCATGCGACGGCGCCGCACACGTCTTCGTTTGAACTTTGGGGGGCTCTTGAGCCCGTTGCCACTTTTGCCCATTGTTTCTTGATGTATGAGTTTCTTGATGGTTCCTCGGATGGCAATGCGAGCCAGGTCCTGCAGGCTGCGAACAGCCACTGGGGCTGCAACAAAAGGAAAGCCATGAGCAGATATGGAGAAAATCCCCTTCCAAAATACTCACAGGAAAAAGTTGTATTTGCTCAAGTTAAATGAGGCCACTTGAATTCCCTGCTGTGATTACAGAACCAGCTCTATTCAACCCCTGTCAACTCAGATCAACTGGATTGTAACTTCCCAACCAAAATTTAATCATGCATTTCTCTCATTAACTGAAGAAAAAGAATGGGATGAAAGAAATTTGCTATTTTCATGTCAAGTCCCCACAACTATTTTTAAGATATAACACCTTATAATCTATAAGAATGCAGACTTAGTGACTGAAACTGTGACTGTTTAATAAAGGTATTTTCCTCCTGTAGATAACTAGACCTAAAGTCTATTTAAGTCCTCCATAAAATCATTTTTCTATTGTGAAGTTCCTTCAGCTTTGCCAAGTTCCTCACTTATAAAACATGAGTGCTATTTATGCTCTTCAAAAGCTGCTTTGGCCTTAGTGGTGAAAACAGGCTGGAAACCATTTGGTAAAAGTAATTACAGAAGCACACAATAAGTTATTGTATTAAAATACCTCCCACATTAATGGGTTGGAAGACTGTTCTGTCATCTGCACTTACTTGCTGCCAGCCCATAAATGCACAATGTAATTCATGCAGCATAAAGAACAAAATTTATTGATGCACACACATCCATGTACTGAAATTAATTAAAACTGAAACAAAAACCCCTGTCTTCTACTGACAAGTCCTGGGACCTGAATGAAGGAGCTAGGGAAAAGTTAGATGTAATATATATACAGGTCTCACTACAAAGCCACAAGCTGCTGAAATGTGCTTGATGGACTTCATAGCACTGTCCAGAGTGTTACTGAGCTGCTTTTTGTCATGCAAAGACACCTTTCCAGAATAAGAACAAAGCCCAGCTAATCTCTTTATGGAAGTATCTGTCTTCATGTGTTCTTAAGAGGCCTCTCTACACTCAAGGATTAATCTAAAGATTGAGGCCACTGTGTACAATGTGTATTTCAAAGAGCTAACCAAAAATTGCACAACTTTATCCCTCAAGCATTCCAGGCTCAGGATAATTCTGAATTGCTGGGCGGTGCGAGCTTTTGAGTAGATAGGTTTGTTCACAGGTACTGCTGGTGTATTTGCCATCACTATGGCACCATGCCTGGGAACCATAACAGTACGTAATTCAGGCTGTCTGCATGTGCAAAAACAAATTACCAAACATCCCACATAGTTCAGGTGTAATTGGTATTTACAATCTATTTTATGCAATTCTGATCCTTGCACCAGGCCTCACAGATATCCTCAAAGATGAACTGGGATGAAACACAAGACTTAAGCAACTGTTCAAAGAAGGAAGCAGTTGGAGTAATTTGCCTTGGAAGGATTCATAGAGATGTTACATCTAAGGTGCAGCTTACAGCCAAACAGTAGGAGAAACCTCCCCCATACCCAAGAATGTGTGTACTCACGCAAGTGAACAAGCCTTGATTTTCCTGAATCTGCGTGGTTGGGCTGAATCAAAGGAGCAAAAGAAACAGCAAGAATCTTCTTGGTTTCCCAGGCAGAAGGACCAGTGCGAGTTATCTTTGTCAACTAAACCAAAACAAAGAGATTATTGTCCATTGTGTGAACTGCAGTAAGATTTCTGAACAAAACCAATAGGAACAAATGACTTAGAACTCCTTAAAGGATTAGGCCCAAGTGATTTCATCTGTTGCAATGAGCACGGGCACTAGCAGTTTAGGTCACCCTGCTTTCCCAGATCATCTTGAATTCTGAACTAGAGCTGCTACATCTGACCACTTAGAAACTGTCAGTCACTGAAACATCCACTCTTGAAGGGAGTCTGCAAATCACTGTGTTTCTGTTCCAGCTCAAATCTCTTACACTAACTCACTGTAGAGTATCTTATAGGGAAAAAACCTTTGCTCATCAAAACTATCCTGACAGAGGCAGAAGGTCTGATACCTACACCTCAGCCACTCAAGTCCATTAGAAGAATACACCTTTACACTGAAAAGATATTCTGAATTACCATCCTGAGCTCACACACAGGGCAGTTACCCACCTTTCACTAAAAGGAATCCATTGACACTAGTAAATAGGGACAACTTGCTCTTTCATAGCCAGTCAGGGTGTAGAATTTTGTATTTTGCCATTAAGTACAACACTAGTTTATATGACTTGAGCAAAGACTTGCAAACATTTTTCTGCAGCATGAAAATAAGTTTGCAATTAACAACAGATTGGAGTATGTGGGAGACCTGTAGAACTATGAATTTCTCAGGTACTATGAAGTGTGCACAGTTCAGTTTCCACTCAAGGTGAGAAGTGGTGCCCTCAATGCTTTCTTCAACCTGCCCCAAGAAGGGCAAACTGAAGGAACAGCTATTGACTGAACAGAGATCAGGATTAAGAAGAACTGAAAAAGAAACACAAGTAGAAAAGCACTCGACCTTCTCTTCTAGAGGCATGACAAGAATTCCCCCAACTTTCAACAGGTTCTTCATGTAGTCTTCATGCTCCTTCTGTACTCCAGCCCCACAGTACACACGGTCATACTGAGTGCAGTCTGGAGAGATCTCCAAGCAATTGCCAATTACAAAAGATGGCTCACAAAATTCAAATCTGAAAAGGAAATAAAGATGTGCAGCACACAAGAATATCACAAGTCAGCAGTGAAACATACTTGAGAAAACACCCAGTTTCACAGCATTTGTCCTCTGAAGCCCATATACTCTAGACCACAGCAACAAGACTCAAAACCACAGAACAATGAGGTAAAAATTCCTAGATGGAAATCTCTAAAGGATAATGACATATAATTTCATACTTGACTTGCATGTAACTTCAGAAGGAGCTATTTTCAGACACCCAATGCTGACTCAGTTATAATACACAAACATAAATACAAGACCTGCAGTTCCAAGTGTTCAAACCTTTTAAGCATTGCGCCAGGGTGGGTTTGGCATTTTTAAAAGCTTTGAAATGGCTTTCAGATGTTGTGGGGAGCTATCACCTGATGCTTCTGATATTTGCTTTGCTGAAGCCAATGGAAGCTTTGCCATTAGCTTCAAAAACTGTGATTTCACCCTTCATAAGAAGAATTTCTGCCTATAGTGTTTCTGATGCAGTTTAGTAGAAAATGAATGATTCTATGATACTTCTGGTTTTTTTACATGCTCCAAAACTACATAAGGTTTAAGCCCTACATTTAAGGGCTGATTTTGATAGAAGCTGAAGAACAGAGCCATTCTTCTCCTGCTGTCTTGAGAGGCAGCTCAATATAGCACCTATTTATTCCTGAACACTTGCTGAAGCTTTCTGCTTTTCCAAAGCGTGCCACACATTCAGAGCAGGCAGCTAACAGTGCCTGCACATGGTGTTCTAACAGCATTACCCACCAGACACTGCTCTCAGCAATGCCAATTTTCCAATCATGCTGATTCCTGAATTCAGCTCACTTTTGCTCCATAGCTATATTTGTCTGGAGGGAGGAAAAATAAGTATTCCTTAACACACCTATTCAAACAGCAGTAATGTGACTGAAAAAAAACCATGTGCAAGCACCATCCATGCTGAAAACTGTGCCTGCTGCCAACCATCAAGAAAATATAGCTCTCTCATCACCAGCTTTCCAGTCCAGCAGTAACAGCACAAGGCTGATAGTTTAAATTCCAGCATGTAATGACTTTCATTCTCTTCCTCCTAGGAAAGGAGGTCTATCAGGTACCCAGAGATGCCTTACTTCCCTGTTTGAACAAACTGAGAGACTGATTCCAAAATACGACAGCTACAACTTTTATTGCTGAGGTTACTATTGGCAATGGTTATCTTGCTGGAGAGATATTACTCGTGACAGCAGCAAAATGGAGATTCCAAGGAAGAACATAAATCAAATTCCAAGCACTTTTAGTACCACTAAAACTATCATCAGATTTTAAAACACCATTTTTCTCCTCAGATAAAACCTATTAGGCCTCCACAGAAACCAGTTCATGTTTCTCTGATGCATGCTCTCAGATCACAAACGTAACTATTACTGTTATCTGCAAGTTTCAAGTCACACCTGTAAGAGTATTATTTTAAAGCAACCTTCTTTGGCTCCCTCTAAGCTCTGCAACAGCAGCACTGCAAAACTTTGACACTCCCCCCCAACACCCATCAGCTTCGAAGGTCACACACTGCAAGCTCAGCCAGAATTCTCCTAAGGAGCCAGAATCCTCAGATTACACTGATACAGAGCTGCCACAAAGGAGCAACAACTGCCATGACTAAAGCCAAACACACAAAATGAATCCAAACAGGCATGCCACGTTCTTACTTGTCAAAGCTGTCACTTGTTTTAATGAAGAAGTCCAATTTCTGCTTCGCATATTCAATCACATCGGAATGAAGCTCCACACCGTGGTTAACACCAAAAGGACCTGCAAGTTTAAAACACAATATAATGTAACAGGCAACAACAGCAGGATTGAATAGAGTCTTGGTTACTTCCTACAACAGATTGCTCCTCTAGTGTCAGCCAGTGCTCATGTAAGGTCAGCCACCTTAGTACTACAGTGGGAATTGCAACCCTATACCTGCACTTTCTGGCAGCAAATGAAGCTGCTTTGCACAATTGATTTTGAATCATTTGCTCTTAACTCTGCAGGAAATTCCTCTGTGGGAGGGAAACACTGATCCTACTGCTGTAAAACTGATCACCTGGAAAAAGGGCCAATGCAGAACAGCCGCCTGCATGCTTTAAAGGGTTTTTTTTCCTGAGGAATTTATGATGTTATTTTTATACCTCCTTGCTGATATGCTAAAAATCTCCTCAAAGAAGTCAGGAACAGTCACCAGTGTACTTCATTTAACAGCAAAAATACATTGGAAAATACAGAAGTTGGGCAGTCCTCATGCTTTTTATTCAGAACTGAACTGATAACTTTTCCAGAAACTCAAAAGCCCTGGAATTACATATCAGCATCCCAGGTAATCTCAACAGACCAGCAGAAAGCCACAGCTGGGAGATTGGGAGCAAGGCTCTCTCCTGACAACAAGTATTTTAACAGTTAAAATTCCTGACACTCCCACAAGAGGACAATATGTACCCAACAGTCATTTGCTATCATCTATCCCCGCAGTACAACTGCTGGCTGCAATACTTAAGGGTGAATTGCAATTGTGTAATTGCACTTTGATGCTTTGCCTTGTGCCTATGCGGCCACAAAGTCAGTTCTGATACACTAACTGCTTTCCAGACACTATTCCCACCTGTATGTTGCCAAGAGTTAAAACAGGATCTCAAACATGTTTCAGTGTAGGCAGGACAGTGTAAAAACAAAGCACAGAGCAGTCATAGCTACAGCTCAGCTCAGGAGCAGGAGTGCCTCATTTAAAGGGCAACAAACCCAAGTTTGTATCCAGTCCTGCAGGAATCCCACAGCCACCTGTACAATTACATCCTGGCTTGTTCTGAACTGCCAAAGAAATCTAGATCCCACCCAATTCCAGAGAGAAGGTTGCAAGAATCCTGATAAACTGGCCACTTGGAATAATGCACTCTTTACTTTCCCAGCTACCTTTTAGTTTCATTACTTGAGGAACGCTTGATTCCCAATTTCAAAACTCTTTAACAAGAACAGTTAACATGATTGAAAAGGTATTTACCCAAGATGAGTCCAACCATAGAACTCAGGTAACCAGTGCCACTGCCAAGATTCAAAAACGACAGCCCTGGTTGCAGATCCAAAGCTTCCATCACCTCAGAGTAAATGCACGGTGCTGAGAGATGGATATTTCCATGCTTCCATGCCAAGTCCTTGTAGGCATTTTCTTTGAACTCTTCCAGGTAGTAATCTGCTCGATCAATGGCTCGGAACGCCTGTTCCACCAGTTCTGTCCTGATGTATTGTGCCTCCTTCAGGTTATCAATTAATTCATCATTATCTTCTCCTGCACTCACTGCACCTCCCATATTCAAGGGCACCAAAACTAAAAGAGTAATAAAGGAAGGTGAGGTATAGAACATGCACTTCCACACTGAATTATGCTGCTGTATATGAAGTACTTTGAGACACCTTTGGGCACTCTAAAGACCACAAGCACAAGAAGAACATCACCTCAGTGAAACAATGAAAACAAAATGCAGCAGATCTGGCATCTGGTACCTGATACTAGTGGGGAAAATCACAACACACAAATGTGCCCTGCCTGTCTTCAAACACTACCAACATTTTACTAGCACATCAGCTTTTCTGCTGAACCCTTTATACAAAGGATTATTCTGGCTCCTATGCTTAGAGGTCATTTTCCATTGCAAATCCAATCAACAGCGCAAGTTTGGCTTGCATGTTGGAATTCTTGCCACATGCAGGCTTTCTATCTCTAATAGTAACAAGGGGAAATCAAGAGACTAAGACAGAGGCAGAAAGAACCAGAAAACTCTCAAACAGCATTTCCTTGAATATGCCTCAGGGTGCTGATTTCACTGATGTTAAAAACCCTCTGACCTAGAGCACAGCCTTGCTTACTTTAGCAAATGCACTTTCACACAACTCATCCCTATAGCCTGAGCCACCATCATTAATAAAGCACTTAACACAGCAACTGCAGAGAGAATTCCCACTGAAGCCTGTGGAACTTCTGAGGTCCTCTTAAGTCCTTAGAGGAGGTAACTCCCAATTCGGAAACTCTTCAGTGACAGATGTATGAATTACAAACACTTCTTTCTGACTTCGCCAATGTGATCATCTCCAGCAACATATCCAGGCTTGTTGCTGTGGGGCAGAGAAAAGCAGGCACCTCCCCTGACTGTGCATCACACTAAGCACAGCTATATGCTTCCTGTAGTAAAGTATCTATAGGTTTTAAAGGCAAAGGTACAAGGGAGAAGAACATAGAACTTGCTTGCCACTCAAAATTGATCTCTCTTTTCTTCCCTTCCCATATCTTGAACATAAAACCTTTTCAGAATACACAACATGATTTTTGCTAAGCATTTATTTACTCTGCCTTTCTCTGCTCACAACAACAACCCCAGAAACAGCAGCTTTCGAGTTCATTCCTGGGCTCAGAAGATCTGCCTACGGCTAAATTGTTGGGTTGATTTGTTACATTGAGCAGGAACAAATTACACACTTTCATTTGCAGAGGAAACAAGGAAAAGCTACAGGAGTCTAAGGAAATTTCACAGTTCTCTATATATATTTCACAGTATAATAACACAGTTATTATATATAACACACCATCCTGATTACCTGTAGGGACACAAAAATGAGGATATACTTAGACAGGGAACTGAAGCCAGTTTTTTAATACATTCATGCCTCAAACACACTAATCCAGTTCCACACCATTAATAAAACTTAAAAGAAATTGCTACCCCTCTCCTTCCTATAGTTACTCCTTCATTTTCTCTACAAAAAATGACTGTATTTATTACTTCACAGTGGAAATGCATCAAGTTGAAGGCTTAGGTGGGTTCATCAGCCAATTTGATTCTTTCTTTTTTTTCCCTCCTCTTACATACACAACTCTTTGCACCTGCACACATGAGATTGCTTATCTCTTTGGTCAGCCTGTTTGCTATAACATTCTGCATTAAAACGTTCTGTTCCCTCAGCGCGTTGATTCCCTTGACCTTCCTTTGTCTATTTGCTCTTCGGCTTACTTCTTTCTTCCACTTACACTCTTTTTGCTGTTAAAAACCTACATTTTTAGTTATAAAGCATAAACAAGAAGTTGTGTCTCTAACAGTGTCCCACTTTAGAGCCCCAGCAAACT
Organism: Coracopsis vasa; assembly: GCA_026283785.1. Taxonomy (NCBI): domain Eukaryota; kingdom Metazoa; phylum Chordata; class Aves; order Psittaciformes; family Psittacidae; genus Coracopsis; species Coracopsis vasa. Next base: position 61,008 of record JANHGB010046914.1, read on the forward strand.
TTCCGCTGTACATAAGCCTCACTGGAACAACTGGTCCAACCTGGTTTTGGCTCAGCTTTATGATCACCAACTGTTTTTCCACATTCTACAACATGGAAGGGATTTTTCTAATGAGACCAAGAAGTATCCAAGTTGTGCCAGGTGTCAGCTTCTTTTGAAACACTTTTACTCAACACTACCTTACTTCCAACAAAAAGCATGTTTTAGATGCAGGAAATAGTACTCTTATGGTTAAATTCCTCTTTGGATAACTCCCCATCTTTGTTTAACCTTGTTTCTCTTCTCACACTGGAAGTTGAAACCAAGGAGTAGGACTTACTTTTAACAAGCTTTTTAAAACCAGATCCTCTCCCTCCACAATCAGCCCAGTTGCGCTTCTCCCGCTTCTAAGCAAAGCACTGTTTGTCACGAATACGAGCAGAGACTAAGGTGATCCTTTACTGGTCACAACGCAGGGAGCAAACCAAGCAACCCCTCAGTGCTGAAGCATCCCTTTAATTGCACGTTACCGTCTTCCCCTTTAAGAAAAACAAAGCACAAAACCAAACAAGTCTGACATGAGAAGCTGCATTCAGGCTCTGAAACAAAACACTTGAAATTAACACAATTTCTTGCAGGGCAAACACCAGCAGATGCACGGGGGAACACTCAGAACAATACACAAGGCACAAACATGCAATTCTTCGCCCCAACAGCTTTGCAGGGTAATCCCTGCTCTGACATAACATGCTCCAGAAGGAATAACAAAAGTGAGGCTATTTACCTATTAAAGCACAAAGTTACAGCGGGCACAGCTTTCAATCTGATCCCTTCTAACCCTCTCAGACAACACATTAAAACCCCCCACGCCACTAAGCTCAATCACTGCATGAATTATCATGCTGCTTATAAGGAAAGCGATGGCGAGATGGGAGCGAAGCGAAGGAAAGCCTGATGCTGCTACTCCCGCCCCGGTTTAACTACACCCGGGTGTCCCAGCTCTCCGCAACGCCCCACTTCGCGACCGGACGCTTAACGGGAAGGCGGTGCTGGGGAGGGGGTGAGGCCCCCGAGAAGGGCCATGCAGGAGGGGGGACCCCACTGCCGGAGGAAGCCGCAGGGCTGACAGGGGCAGCGGCCTGAGGAGGCGGCCTGGGTGAACAGGAGCTGGGGGGGGGGGGGTAGTGCTGCAGCGGCCCAGTGAGGTCGGGTCGAACCGGGACCGGCCGCATCGCAGCGGACAGGGTCTCCTGGCCCCGCGGGTGTACCTGAGCGGCGGCTCGGCTCGGTGTGGCCTGGTACGACCCGCTCCGCTCCGTTCCAGGATGTAGCCCCAGTCCCAGCACTGCAGAGCTGTAAACAGAGCCCAGCTGAGCGCCGGCCGCCGCAATACGCATGCGCAGCACACACCACCACTGCGGGATGAGGGGGGGGACGGGAGCGTACCATTGCTGCCTGCGCTGTACCACGCAGACCCGGCGCGGAGGGGGAGGACTGTACCACTATCATGTGGAGGGGGGAGACGCGGTGGTTGCCTGAGGCAGGGCTGGGCCCGTCGCGGAGTGGCCGAGGCCGAGCGGGTCCAGGGTCCGGCACAGGGAGAGTTCCTATGTGTATAGGTCGTACATACAGTGCTACAGAGCAGGTCTTAATGCAAACCACAGCAGTCAACACGCTGGGCCTGCGGGTTAGAGCAAAATACAGCCCGGCTGCAGTATAAACTGAGTGTAAATACAGCCTGGGACAGCAGGCTGGACTTAAATATGAACCAGAGCTACAGAATGGGCCTAAATACAGCCTAGAACAGCATGCTGGGCTTAAATATGGACTGGAGCTACAGAATGGGGCTAAATACAGCCTAGGACAGCAGGCTGGGCTTAAATAGTTACGAGAGCTACAGACTGGGGCGAAACGCAGATGGAGTCAACAGACCAGGCTCTAAACACAAGCTGGGTTCCTCTCTAGATCAATGTGGTGTAGCTGAAGATGCCCCTGCTCATTGCAGGGGGTTGGACTGGGTGAGCTTTGAAGGTCTGTTCCAACCGAAGCTATACTGTGATTCTCCAGCTGCAATTACAACTTTTACCCCTTAATCTGTTATCCCAGAGGTGCTGCCGCCATTGCTGATGGGCTCAGTCTTGGCCAGTGTTGGATCCATCTTGGAGCTGCTGGTATTGGCTTCATTGGACACGGGGGAACCTTCTAGAAGCTTCTCACAGAAGCCACTCCTTTAGTGCCTGGCAAAACCCTGCCATGCAACCCTCATACAAGAGACCACGACTAAATAGGGACTAAGACTCTCTTCTTCCCTCATTGGTCCCATTGCACAGCTCCTGGGATCATCTCCCCATCCCAGTGTGGCTGTTTTCCCCCAGCCCTGTACCCCCCACCCTGCCCTAATTCACAGCTCCCAACACAGGGCTGCATCTCCACACTTTCCTTTCCAGCTCAG
>JANHGB010046916.1:29268-58240 GCA_026283785.1 Coracopsis vasa
CAGGGGCTTGGAGCAAGCTGCTCTAGTGGAAGGTGTCCCTGCCCGTGGCAGGGGTTGGAGCTGGAGGAGCTTTAAGGCCCCTTCAACCCAAACAGTTCTGTGATGCTGTGATTCATTTCCATGGTGTGCTGCAGGGCCTGGCTGTGCTGGCGTGTGTGTCCCAGTGCTGCAGCAGCACCGGCTGAGGAACAGTCAGGAAACAGATTGTACTCACTTCTGGTATAAGCCCCACTCCACCGAGGGCCCCCAGCTATGGTGTGGAGCTGCTGTGGAAGGTGCATTGTAAGAGAGATGTCTGAGCATTACTGTCCCTGAGATGTCCTGTCCTCCCCGATGCAGCCCGACTCCTGTTCCACTCTCGGAAGCAAGATGAGCCATCATTAATAATTAATACCAAATAATCCCTTACATCCTAGAGCTCCGCTTGTCCTGAAGGATCCCCTGGCTTGAGCTGCTCCCAGGGATGCGCAGGGAGGGCACAGGCACAGTGCGAAGGTTCCTGCTGCATCCTCAATGGAGACACTGAGGACCAGCAAGGGGGAAAAACTGGGGCTCACAGTCACATCCCTGGCCTTGAGCACTGGGGGATGGAGAGAGGAGATGGTTCAAGCCCCTGTGCCCGCAGAAAGCTGCTGTCACTGATCCACAGGGTGAAAATTCAGGGCAGGGGCTGAGGTGGGGGGTGGCAGGAATGGGGCAAATCGGGTCTTTTAATGAGGGAATCGTACATCCCTGCATCCCTCCAGGGTTTCAGTTGAGAGGGACCCTCTCAGGAGCAAATCCCACATGGAAACACCATGGATGCACCATGCAGCGAGTTCTGCATCCTCCTCCCTCCAGGACTCCTGCAGGTGGATACCACCCGTGCCCTCCCCCCAGCTCTCCTTTTCCTCTTTATTTGCATGGTTTTCCCGTCCTGGAGGTACCTCTGAAATCCCCCCACGTCAGCTGGAATCAGCTCCGGCTTGCGCCTGGCTAATAAATTAAAAATGCCACATTCTCCCCAACTGCATTATTACCGTTTATAATTCTGATTGTTCATTTGCATATGGAAATGAGTCCTGTGACACGCCTGCCTTTTATTTTATTCTTGAACTAATTATAAACAAGAATGCCACATTATTTACATAACTAATTATTGTTCCTTCTGTTCTCCCCTTTTTAAATCACAGGCCCATTCTGCATCGGTTAGCGATGCAAATGAACAATCAGGACATTTCTAAACTTTCTGGATTTGTTCTATTTGCATCAAACACAAATTCCTTTGAATGGGGGATAATATGCTTTTCCATTTTAATGGACGTAAATTAGGCTGATCTTAATTTATAGTTAATTTGAATGAATAATTCCTGTCTACCTGAGTATATTTTTTCAGAGGGGAGCTGTAGATGTTTATTAACCCATAAATCTGCTTTTTGGCTAGAAACAAAGGAAAATGTTGTCCCCAAAGGTGGTTTCTGTGTTCAGTTTGAAGTGAGGCCTCTTGTTTTGCTCGCTACCTGCCTGCTTCAGACCCATGCTCCTGAGCACACTGCAGGCTCAGAGGGTAACACGGTGACACCGGCACTGGTACCAGCACCATGTATGATGCTGGGAGCAGCACGTCCCAAATGGGGAGCTCCTGTTGTCCCTGTTCTGCAATCCATGGATTGCTGCAGGGCTGCCCCAACCTCCAGCAGCTGAGGAACCAAAGCAATGCCAGGTCCCCCACACTCCAGCCCTGGCGCTCGCAGCCCACCCAGGCTGTGTACAGGGAGCTCTGCCTAATGGGCTGTAATGGGATCAGGAACCTCGTATGTTAAGATTGGAATGAGAATTTAATAAACTCTAATGTGAATGTGGGGAAAAAGCCCAGCACAGCTTCAAATACCTCCCTGTGGCAGAGGGGAAGAGGGAGCCGTGATTCGACCCGCAAAGGGGATGAGTGCTCGGGCAAGTCTGAATCACACGAGTCAGACATGAAAGAGTTGGTGTTTAATGTGGTGTGTGAGGAGCAGAGAGGGGCTGGAGCACCAGGAGTGCAGCGGGAGCATGGGGACACTGCTTCAGCTGGTGTCCTGTCCCCAAAGGGCAGCACTTGGGGTAGGACACAGGCGAGGTGATGCTGGCAGGGCTCGGTGACAGCTCGTCTCAGCACCCTCACAGGGAAGAGCTTCTGCCTAAGAGCTCATCTCAGTCTCCCCTCTGGCAGGTTAAAGCCATTCCCTTTGCCTGGCCCTACAGGCCCTTGTCCAAAGCCCCTCTCTGTACCAACACCCCCTCTGTGCAAGGGGCATCCAGGTTTCAAACGGCCTCTAAATAAATGTGTCTTGAAGAAACAGAAAACTGTGATAATCATGAAATTGGCTCCCGTTATGTTCTATGTGGTACAAAGATGAATTCTAACATAGATCCTAAACCCTGCTCTGCAAGGCCGAGCGCTGCAGCTCGCAAAGAGCCAGCACAGTCTGCTGGGTGGGTAATGCACGACTCCAAAACCACCTCAATTCTCACCAAGAAACATGGCTCAGTCCCTGCAAACCATGGAAGGGGACCCCTGAGCTGCACAGGCGCTTGTGTTCCTGTGGACACCGGTGGGATTGTCGTTTACTGGGATATTGTCCATATTCATTCATGTAACACCCCAAAACTGTGCTTAGGAGCTCGCCTCATCCCAGCAAGTCCTCGCTTCTGCGCCTGGACTTGCTGCTGATGCAAACTTGCATGAGGCACAAATGGCTTTTTATTGAGCTCCACTTTTGTATTGCTTCAAGAACAGCACCAGTGCAGAGCAGCCCAGGGAGGAGGAGCCGTATCCCTGTGGCTGCCCCATGCGTGTGCTCCCAGTGCCCTGTCCAGGCCCAGCTCTGCTGAGCACCATCCCCTTGTTTCATGCAGTGATAAGAAACCAAAATGCAATGGATGAAGTTTGTGTTCAGCTTTTATTGAGCCCTGGTCTCCGTGTGACAAGGGAGGGAGCGGTTCTGTCGCTCCTGTTTAATATAATGGGAACCCAGAGTAATTGTTCCTGGATTCTTCAGGCTGGATTCAGCTCCCATTAAAGTCAATAATTAGATTTTCATCATCAGTAATTGGAAGTGCTGCCCAGCCAGCTGAGCTGCTCCTGCTGTATCTGTGCGCAGGGCTGGGATGGGATGGGATGAGCAACCTCAGCTGCTTCAGGAACAACCAGCACCGGGATGTGCTTTAGATACCTCCCTTATATGAGAAATCCAGAGCTATCAGAGGTTTTGCTCTGCGGAGGGTGGTGTGAGCACACTGAGGGCAGATCTCTGCTTCCAGAGCCAGGGAGATCTGTGCTGTGATCTGTGCTGGGCAGCAGTGACCAAGGTCCTTATCCTGCAGCACAGGTCCTGCTTCGGGCCCATCCTTGCAGGGGGTGGGAAGGGCTGGAGCTCATTTTGCTGGAAACTGCAATCAGATTAGTGACCTGGAGCTAGTTTTGGGTTTTACTAATGCAATTAGAGAATCTAATTGTATTAATCACAATCATATTATATTGCCAATAATGAAATTCCCTTTGACACAAGTGTTTACACTTCCATTGCTTATTAATTAGTCTAACGTCGTTAGTCACTTATGGAATGGGGAAATGACTTCCCTGTAGCCGCTTGTTGCTGGGCAGGAGATGCTGGGGGGCAGCACCTCCTGCTGTGGGGCAGGGATAGGGGCAGGGTATGGGCAGGGTACAGGCAGAACAGGGGATCTCAACACTCCCGTCTTCAGCAGGTTCATGGGAAGTGCAGAGCAGAGGAGTCGGGTCCAACATGACTCTGTTGAATTCCCCTGCACCAAACAGTTTGCAAGTAAAGATATAAATACAAATGGGGAGGAACTGATGCTAATCAGCTGAGGATGGGCTGGGCATGGGAAGCAGAAGGATGTCTGGGAGTAGCCACCAAATGATAACATTCATAACTCCTTGTAGGAAAAAGAGTAAGAAAAACAAAGTGTAAAGAGTGGACTTTTAAGAAAGAATAAATTCAAAGAATTAATAGGCACAGTATCCTTGGGAACAAACCAGATGGAAGTACCTAAAAGAGGCTGTTTTCTTAAACAGATTATTTACTAGACATGAACAAGTGATCTCAAACTGCAAGGATCACAAGATCTGCAGTGGTTCAGGTGTGCAAAGGAGGGTACAGGAGCAAGGATCAGGGTGAGGACCAGGGCACATATGACAAGTGCTGCAGGGCTCAGGCAGGGGTGGAGCTCAGCCCTGGGGACAGGAGGGACCAGCATGGGCTGGTCAGAGCAGCAGAAAGGTCCATTCCCCATGGAGCAGAGGTGGGAACCTGCCACAGGTGAAGCTGCTCAGTGTGGTGACGGTGCCTACAAAAACACTGGGGAGGAGGGAAAGCAGTAACAGTCAGGAGGCCAGAGGGAGGTGGGTGATGATGGGTAGAAGTCAGAAGTGCCTTTGGCCAGCAGCATCTGACCTGCAGCATCGCTTTATAGTCCCCTAGTGCCTCCAGCTGGTGAGTACACTGGTGAGGGGGTTGTCACTGCTGGTCCCAAAGGGCAGCCCTGGTGCTTTTTGGCTTTCCAGTTTCATCCAGTTTCAGTTACTGGGGTCAGAGAGGTTGGTTGGGTGCTGCCGATGTGCTGAGTCCTTCCACGAGACCCAAGCAGAAGCATCTCCTCCTTTTCCCTTGGAGCTCAAGGCTATTTTTCCAAAGTTAACATTCTTTTCTCAGCTTCTTTGCTTTGATCAGGGGCATTTATGGCTCTGTGAAGAAGGTGGGGTGAAAGGGGCAGCTTCAACCACCCTGACCCTGTGCTCCTTGCCTGTGGTGGAGGGGTTGGTGCAGGCAGCAGGCAAGGGAAGGGCCATCCCAGGACAAGTGCCAGTGGTCTGAGCACCAGGACATGGTCCTGGGGTGCAGAGAGTGGGGGTATTGGAGAGGAGAGAGGCTTTGCTCTCCCAGCAGGGGCTGGTGCTGGGTGTTTTGCTGGTGGTTGCAGCACAGTTAATTGCTAATTGGCTCTAACGTTGCCTGTGATAAGCCCTGTCAAGTTGTATCAGCACTGCTGAGGTGAGCTCATCACTCCTGCGCGCTCAGCCACTCGCTATGATTGTAATTACAATTATGTGTTTCATATGCTCCTTCCCAGCACCTCGCAGCTGCCAGCTGATTACCCCTCGCATCCCTCCCATTGCCACCCTGCTTCCTAGTTTAGGGGTTGGGAAGCTTGGTGGGTGCAGGCATGATGGGAGGAGGGGGTCCTTGGACCCTCTGTCCTGTCCCTTCTGCACGGCAGCAGAGCATCATGTTCACCCTGCGCTAAAGGCACGGGGAAGGGGGGTCAGTAAATCACAGCTGATCTCTCAGCAGCCCTGTGTGCTGAATGCTCCATGTCCTGGCATGTGAAATACCATTGGGTGGGTCCAGCATGGAGTGACCCCCTCCTTGTGTTCCCCAGCTCCTGCTCCACCAGCCCTGCTTTTGGTTGGAAACTGCAGTTCCAGCCTGGGAACTTCCAATAACAGCGCACAGAGGAAAGTCTGCGAGGCTAAATTGCTTGATTTGCATTGTCTTGGAATAGTTTTGCATATCATAAAGACCTGGCTTTCTTCTTTTGGCCTTTTCCCCTTTCTCTTCTCCTCATCCTTTTCATTAGGAAGTGGAAGTGCAGAGCCCCCAGGTCAGATAAACCACACATCACACCTGAACAAAGGACATTTGCCTAATCCTGTGCCAGTGCTGGCTCACTGGAGATGGCACTGGCCCTGCCAGTGGGATCTGTGAAAGGTAGTGACCCAGTTTGCAGCATTCCCCCACCTCATCCCATGGGACTGTTGTGTCCTCATGGTTGAGGGCCACAGGAGCTGGGCCCTTGGGGGAAGTGGGTGTATTTGGAGACATGAATGTGGTGACCCTCTCCTCCCATCCCCAGGACCCCTCAGCACCAGGACCCCCAGGCCATGCCGTATCCCTCCTGCCTGGGCAGCCGAGGCGAAGGCAGGCAGCGTGTGGTGCCTCTGAGACCCCTCGTGTATCTAAGAACAGATTCAGCTTGCCCAGCCCAGCCCCAGTCTGTCAGTCAGTCTGTGTCTGTCTGTCAGCCCTCACTGCTGAGCCTTCCCGCGCTCCCAGGCTGGAGCTGCCAGCAGCAAACGTGGCCAGACCCTGCTCACCACGCATCAGTAATGAGAGCGTGGGGTTGATGGATGCTTCCTGAGCCGTCCTTCCCCGGAACAGAGGCCACAGGGAAAACGCAGCGAAGTAGGAGGAAAATCTGCTGGAATCTAATTGTGGAGGCGGAGGAGATGCGAAGGGAGAGGCGAGGACTGATAGCTGTCTGCTCTGCTGCGCCTTTGAGGAATCATTAACATCTGATTAATTAGTTAAGGTCTGCTTTGCAAGTGTAAAGCGCTGTACAAGGGCGAAGTATGAATGGGATGATCCCGGGTAGCTGGGGTGATAATGGAGCTGCTTCGGAGGAAAGGTGGGGAAGGAAGAAATACCAGTTAATGTGTGGCTGCAAACTGGGATCCAGGAGGGTCTTGATGGGGACTGGGGACCATTCCCATCACAGAGATCCCAAGGTTCCACAGAGCCCCATGATGCTGTGCAGGTTTCCCTGCCAGGCCTCCTAGTGCTGGGTTACTTAAAAGGCAGCTGATTATCTCCTAGGGCAGTAATGATGCTGCCGTTATTCCTGCAGTGTGATCTAGGAGCAGCTGGCGGGAGAGTGACCAGGAAGCCTTTTGCCAACTTGGTAACCAATATCCATCCTATTAAATAGTTAATACATTTAGATGTATTTTAATAAACTCTACTTAATGGCCATACATTAATTGTCTGATTAGTTCTAATAAATCCTTATTTGAGATGCTTAATTTAGAGTGTGACTGATCGTCCTGTCACGGATGGATTATAGAATTGTTGTCTGGAATGAGATACTTGGGGAGATACTGGACAAAGGCAGGGATCTGGGAGCTTCTCTGATAATTGAAAATCACATCAGCATGAAGAGCGCTGCCTGCAGCGGGCAGGCTGGGTGTGAGGCTGCGGGTGGCAGCTGCCTCCCTGCTGCTGCGGGACCAGGGATGCAAGAGATGAGCGCATCCCATGGGATGCAGGACAGGCTGCTCAGCCCCAGGTAACTTGCTTCCTCTGGATCCCTGTGTTCCAGGTAACTCGCTTCCTCTGGATCCCTGTGTTCTTTAGCAGAGGGACCCGTGCCCTGCCTGCACTGTGCTCTGTGTTACCATTAGCATGTGGTCTGGGCAGAAGTGGCAGCCAGGACCAAGTGGATACCCAAGGATGTATGAGGCTGTGTAAGGGCCCTGGAGATCTGAGGTGCTTTTGTTTGAAGGCTGGCAAAGGTGCTAGGCCAGGTGGATTTGATATGAACCTCCTTAAAACAGGACATGGCATCATTTAGGAACCACTGTCTGCGTTACTGAATCCACTCCCTGTTCCCGGAGGAGCAGGAGTGAAGCAAAGGTTATCCTGTGTTTACACTCAGTGACATTTCTGTGAATAGCTGTTAAAGACCAATGTGTTCTCTTGCTGGTGGCTACAGAAATACCAATAGGGCTGTGTGAGGGAGATGGACCCAATGGGTTCAGGGAGGTCCCTGAGGACCCCAGACCTGTGCCTGAGCCACCGATGTGGTTGGATGCCACAAAGCATCCTGGTACCCACTATGGATGGTGCAGGTGCTGGTAGTGAGGCTGTTGCTGCAAGAACCCACCCCCTCCCACCCCCCATGCCTAAACCAGCCCTTGCCATAGGGTGCAGGGGCTGCAGCATCACAGGGGCCCAGTCTCTGCTCCCTGCCAGGGGCTGTGGCCATGACCTGCTCAGTGAAGGAGGCTGGAAATGGGAATGGGGATCGGAATCTGCCTTTTCACTGAACACGGATCCTGAGTGTTCAGCACATGGGGATGTTTCACTTTGGCCATTTCAGAACACGAGGCTCTGAGCTGACTGCTGTTTACATACCTTTACTATAAATTAAGCAAATATTGGTCTATTTTGAGCAAATCCTGCAATGCTTTGTTTAATGTCAAAACACGAGTGCTTTGTGTTGATGTTTCACTGCTTGCAGGGCTCTTTTTGGGGAAAATGGAAAGCTGGAAGTGAATCACTTCCCAGGAGCGTTGGATCAGTCTCCCTCTGAGCAGCTCAGTGGGAAATTCCTGAATCTCCTGGGATTTGTGGCTGTTGCCCACCCCCATTTTGGTCCTGGTGTTCTGCACCCTTCTAGGTGCCGCCAGCCTTGTACTGGGGCAGCTCCTGCCCCATCCCAGCCTTTGGGGTCTGCCCAAAGCTCACTATTAACAAAGGGGCTGCACACTGGGGAAGGGGGACCAAGGGGCACCCTCTTCCTTTCTGTCTTTTCCTATAAATTCTGGATTTCCTTTTAGCACAAGCTCTGGCTCCTCAGTTTATTGCAGCCGAAGTGAATTTGTAACCAGACAATTCTCCTCCCGCTAAATTAATATATTAAAATGTTCAAACAATTGTTCCAGTAATTAAACAGACGGATATTAGAGGAGATGAAGGCGGTTTAGTTCTGCTCTCTGGAATGTGCTGACCTTTCCCCTTTCTTAGCTGCCTCTCAGACAGCGTAGAAATCATTGGATAATTGGATGCTTCGTGTTCTTCTGAAGTCACCGAAGCAAAAGGAAGGTGGAATCACCCTGAAGTTTGTTCCGAGCTGTGCTCTGTGGGTTTGTTAAGTGGATGTTGGGTTTTTTCCCTCCACTTACTGTTAGAATCTAGAAGACATCACCCATAAAAGGTGGCAGGGTCGCCCCTCACCTTGGAGCTGGTGTTGGGTGCAGTCAGGATGGGCTCTGTCAGCCCTGTGGACAACCTCCCTTTGGAGGTGACAGCATCCCAGCCAAGAGGTGCCAGCGCATTCCAGTTGCAAGAGGGAAGGTCAGAGACCAGGGTATAGATGCCTTCTCATCTTCCTCACATGCACACACACTTTATCTATCCATCTACCCATCCATCTATCTGCCTATCCATCCACCTATATATCCATCTATCTAATTATCCACCTGCCTGTCTGTCTACCTACCTACCTATATATCTCTTCAGAGTACTTATTTTTTATCACCGTTCTATTTTATTCTACTGTATTTTGACTGGACCTATAAAGTTTAGAGAGGGAGTTGTGACCTTTTCCAATGTGCTACAATTAATTTTTACTTCAGACTTATAATGAACTCCTATTATCCATCACATGCAGATCACTGCCTTATACTAATAAATCATGCCTCGCTGCATCACCAGCTGCACTAAAGGTTAGACAGCCCATCCCCTTCAGAGCATTCCGACATGCTGGCTATATATTTTTAAGTGCAGGCAGCTTATTATCCATAACAGAGAGTGGAGCTGGGGCAGAAAGGGTCTGCTTGGAGCAGGCACCTGGAGCATGTTGTGCTGTAAAGCTCTGCTCCGCAGTCGTACCCTTGAGTGTGTTGTTAATTATGGTGCTTCTAATTATGGTGCTGCTTGTTCGAAACAGAACTGAGCAGAGGCGAGGAGCTGTCCCAGGGAGGTGATGGTGACAGCACGGAGTGGTGACTGGTTCCACAGGCAATGCAGACCCCACTGCTGGGGGGCAGGACCCTCCTTGTACCCCTCCTTGCAGCAGGCACCTGCAGTGGATCCCACCCTGTGAAACCCCACTGTGTCCCCCACCTTGTGCCCCTCTGCCATATGTCCCGTATAGGGGCTGCACCAGCCCAAATGGATGCTGCCAAGCATGGATCCGGGAGCCCATTTTCCTTAGGAACCACGATGGTGGGGATGCTCTGCAGGATCTCCCCTCCCCTGTGAGGATTCCTCCTGCAGCATGACGAACAGACAGAGACGCGAAGTCTCCGGTTCAAATGCGATGTGACACAATGTAATGGAGTAAATTCAGGTACAACAGGCACTTAAGGTGCTCATAAACTATGTATTGTTTCTTTTGGATTGCACTGATGTTATTGCAGATACTGTATGAAGACTGAAATAGGATCGCGGGAACTTCCCTGCTCCCTTTCCCAGCTCCTTTTACTGAGGGGAAATTACTTGGCTGACATGCTGCATCCCCATCTTTTAAATGTATTTATTGTTCTATAACATTTCATACACTTCATATGCGTTCAGGAGAGCAATTCAATATACCTGCCAGGAACGAGAGGCGCGTCAAGCGTGCGGAGCAAGGGGAGGTAGTCAAAGCCCAGCGGAGCTGTGGTGCTCAGTGGTACAGTGCAGGGCTGGGACAGTGGTTACAGTGGAACCAGGCACCTTGGCTCTAAGGGGACAAACCTTAGGCCCAGATGGGATGGCTCCATCCCCGTGCCCCTGAGCATGGCCTGCATGGGGAGCCTGAGGGTTCCCCCCATCCTGCGCATCCCCATGGCCCAGGTTCGCAGCATCGTGAACTGAGCTCTGGGGGTTCACAGTGGCTGTGGGTGAAGGGGATGCGTGATGGGAGGCAGGAGAACCCAAGGGTGGTGTTAATGGCATTAGTTAATAGAATGCTTTTTATGCTCTGCAAGGCGCAGGACCCAGAACTCGGCCCTGCTCTGCCCCCACTAAGATCCAGTGACAAGCACAGAAACAGCTTAAAGTGCTGAAATAGAAATTGCCCATTTAATGCTAAAACATTCACTAAAATAAACCCTTAAAAGCTGCTGTTCCCTCACAGCCGCCCTGCACATCCTTGTTAACTTTCTGTATGTCACATCAAGGAGCCCCGTGGGCAGTAGCTGGAGTGCCAGGGCTGGTAATGAGAATCTCAGGGATGAGAAGAACCCACGTGGCTGCACCCACAGAGAACCCATGTCCTGATGCTGTCCCTGTTTGCCAGCACCAGTGTCCCAATTGCACATCTCCTAGTTGCACATATCCTAGGATAGTGGTGATGCTTTGGGGCAGAGCCTGGGGTTTTCCTGTGGCTTAACCAAAGGAGTAGGATGCCCCAAGCAACTCGAATCAGCCCCTCTCTGGCACGGGCACAGCTGGGATGTGCTGTTTGGGAAGGATCCCAAGGCTGCATCAAGCCAGGCGGAATGGTTCAGCAAAGCCTCCTGTTCTCCCTCCATTAGCATGCGAATGGGTTCGTTATGTGCTGCCTCCGATTCCTCTTTCCATCCTTGGCACTGGAGCTGGGAATGAGAGGTTTGATTATGCATCTGATCTGCAAAGGCAGCAGTTGATGGCACAACGCAGCCCTGCGGCACTGGGTATCTATGGAGGGAGCACTGGCTGCCAGCCCTGTGCCATGACAGATCAGCAGCTGGGTATGGATATGGCCCACCCAGCCTTTCACAAAGCCCCTATGTCCAGGGAGCCTGGGTAGTGCTTGGTGATGGGTCACCAATGCTGGGAATGCTGTGGCAAAGAGCACGTCATAAGGATGCTTTAGCCTGGAACCAGTGAGAGCATTGCTGGGGCAGCACTGGTGGGACCCGGGCACTGTGGCTCTGCTGCCCCATGAACCCAGCCAGCCCCCTGGCAGCACATATACATGTGTGTGCATGTGCTTGCATGTATGTGCATGTTCATGCATGCATTTTTTGGCACCAGGTACATGCCGTGCACTTCTGAAAGGCTTAGAGAAGACCTTGCCTTTAAACACTGGAAAGCGCAGTGTTTAATTTGAATGAAATACACTAAATAGCATGGTGTCAGGTGTAATTACATGTTACCAGCAGTGTGCCAGGAGTAAGTTGCTAACACATTGGCATGGTTACTGTACACTTGGGTGAATTTCAAATACAGTTTTGTTAGTATTGGATCTAAGGGAAAGAAGCCAAGTCTGACTATTGAGGAAAACAAGTGGATGTGCTGTAGACTCATTATTCATCTCTGCTCCTGTAGCTTTTGGATCCAATAACACGCTCCTCTTCCATTGTAACGGAGCCTGCTATCTCAGCCACCGCTGCCTTCCCTCGCCCTGCCGCCTCGGAGCAGCACACGGGCAGCGAGGAGCTGGTGCTGCCCCAGCTCAGTGTGAGCTCTGCAGCAGGCAGGGAGATGCTGTCCAGGGCTGACCAGCCCTGCCCGGACTTCGCTTCCTCTCTCCTGTGCTGCTGCTGTGCTCCCCTCTCATGCAGACAACAAGCTGCAGGTGGTATGGGCCCATTGTGACAGGCACTGACTGTGGTCCTTGGGGGGGACCCTGCAACGCTCGGGGCTTGGGTACAATCTCTTGGTGCTCAGAGCCTGGATCTCTGGCACTCTTTGTAAGGTCAAGCCGTGACTCAGTGAATGGCAGAGGTGCGGTACCCCTCCTCACCATAAACATCCTCCCGTGAGCATCTTCTGGTGAGCATCCTACCACCAGCATCCCCTTCGGTGAGCCCCATGTTATGTTGCACTGGCCCCGAGTCTCCTGGTTCCCCTTCCCTGGGAAGCACCTGTGGGATCCAGAGCCCTTTGGATCCAGGAGCTGTGGGGCAATCGGCCACCCCGAGGCTGCTGTTTAGGGCTGATACTGGGGACATGGAAGCAGAGGGGCTCTGCTTTGCTCATCCATGGAGCCGGTCCTGGCTGCAACAGGTACTGTGGTGCTCCCGGCGCAGCCATCTGGCTGGGTATGGGACTTGCATTAAACTGGAGCTATGGCTCCCCAAGTAAAATATTGATGAAGAAGGCCCGAAGCTAGGAATGAAGTGGCTTGACTGTATTTCCTTCCCATTTTTAATAGCGCGCTGCTTCATGCCAAGAAAACTAAAGTGTGTTATTTGGCTCCGGATGAAAATGATTGCAATTGGGTAGTGAGCCTGTCATTTGCATCTTGAATAAATGGGTTCTAACAAGAAGAGATCTGTTCAATGGAGATATTTGGAGAATTCAGACTGAATCCTGCCTGACTTAAGGTCCTGAGACAATAATTGGGATGAGCAGACTAAAGCCAAGAGCTCTTCATAGGACTAGACAGCGTATGAGGGTTTAAGTAGAAATTGAACCGTACAACTCTGTCAGTGCATCTGGAATTGGAAATGGGATGTTTATAGGCCTGGGAATTGGTGCTCCCTGCACAAATTGTGGATTGTGTGTAATAAGCTGGTCTGGCTTGTAATGAGCGTGGCTGGAAATTAAGAGACATCATTACTCTTAGAGCAGCAAATTGCAGGATTACCCACCATGGCAGGGTGCTGCAGTGGCTGAACAGGGCTGGGTGCTGCTGCTGCAGTGATGGTGCAGTGCTGGGTGCTGCTGCTGCAGTGGTGCTGCAGGGCTGGGTGCTGCTGCAGCTCCCAAGTGCTGCTGTTCTCCATAGCTGGCTGCAGTGCATGGAGAACAGCTCCGGAGATGTTACGCTCACCCTGTCAATGTGTACTTGGGGAGTCCTTAATCCACGGGTCGCTGACGTGATAAACAATAATGTCTCTTTTGGAGCTGTTACGACTTATCATGTTAATGGGCACTTAGGGAGCCTTTAATTGGTGATTTGTGCATGCACTGTCACCAAATTTTAAAACACATTTACCATCATTTCTGGGGTGTTTTAGAAGCACCAGTTCACTACACTGAGAGATGAACAAGCAAACCCACCTCGAGTCACCCGTCTCAACTGCTGCGTCTCGCAGGGAAAGGGCTGGTGCTGCCTCTAGGAAACCTGTGAAGAAACAGGCTGAGATGGTAGCGGCACCAAGAAGTTCCTCTTGGCAAGAAATGTTCCTCATTACCTGGAGGAAACTGTGCTCTGCCCCATGCAGGTGTAGGATGTGTGTTAAGATGCTGAGTTGCTGCTCTCACATTGGGGTAACTGGGTGAACTGAGCAGCCTGTGCCAGAGGAGACGTGGGAATAGCGGGTTCACCATCAAGAGCTGTTTGTCCTCATGGAGACATCCATCCCACGGGCCCCCGGGTGGGCTTTCCATGCACAGGCAATGGGGCACCCCCAGCTCCGTACCTGAGACCACTGTCTGCTCCTGAGCACTGGGGCACAAGGAGAAGCTGCAGTTACCAGCGCCTGCCCTTGCTGTCAGGTTGTTCTTCATCAGGAGCCAAACGTGTGTCAGTGCGTAATTAAACCCCTTCTTAATTCTACAGCAGCACTTGCTAAATAGAGCCCCCATCACCTGCAGCCGTTAATGCAATCAGTGCGCTCGCTGCCTTCAGGTGAGTTCATCTCGCCCTCTTCCCGTCTCTATTTTTTCCCCCAACTCTCCTCCCCACCTCGCTGGTAACGGGAGTGGATGGAGCCCCGGTAACTGATGGAGTTACCATAGCAATGCTGTTCGTCACGGCTTTGCCGTTTCCAGCTCTGCCTACAGCACATCATCCCCTGCTTCCTGGTTATCCAGGGGCAGCCCCGGTGCTGGCTGGAGAGCTGCTAGCAGCCAGGGTCCCAGTGGGACTGAAATGGGCACTGCCACACTGACGGCGCTGGGATTGCATCCTGGCATGCTCCAACCTGCCCCTTGAGGGCTCGGGAAGGGCAGGCCTCCTTTATCGCAGACCCTGCAGTGAAAGGCAAACTCCAGAACAAAGGAATAGCTCTGGGTGCTGCTCAGCACCTGCCATCAGCGACAGTCCTTAGTTAAGTAAGAGCAGGAATGGCTTCCAGCTCTCTTCCCCTGGCTCCCGGTAGCCTGAAGGAGCCCAGGAGCTGGTGTCATTGGCTACCACGTGTCCTTGATAGATTGGGAATGGGGTGCTGTTATCCCACTGACCTGGGAAGCACACAGGGGCAAGGGCTGGCAGTGATGCTGCTGTCCCCATCCCCTCTAACAGTGTGGACTGGGGGCTCAGGGATGCAGACACCTCACCCCAGCATCCCTCACACGTGCTGCTTCATTCACTGCATGGAGCGAGCGAGTGCCCTGCTGCAGGAGATGAAAATGAACGTGGGGCTTGCAGGGGCCGTGCACGTTGGTTATTGTTCTGCCAGCATGAGCTTGTTCACACGAGCATCATCTGGCAGCCTGGGAGGGAAAGAGCATGATAGAGTCTGAGAGACTCATTGAAGAGTTGGGTTCCAGCCAGTGAGAGAGCATCACTGAATGGCAACATAAAAGGAAATTGTCCCATAACATTCTGAGAGCACTTCAGTATTTGTCCTCTTTATTTTAAAGTGTCGAGGATCTTTGGGAAACACTGGAATGGGACTTTTATAGATGGTCTAAATTAAACTTCACTTAATATTATAAGTGATAAATCCTCATTGTCAGGTTTTGTTTAGCGGGTATAAAAATGATTGGTAAGTGCTGTAGCTTTTTCCTGAGACTGAAGATCAGTGGGTTTACTGCTCAGCCCATCCTCAGCATGTGAGGAGCTGACACCTCCTCCCAGCCCCGGCACATCCCGATGGGCAGGCCCGGAGGCTCCTGCACTTTTGGGGCAGATGCATGTTTTCATGTGATTCCAGGAGCTGGGGCTTTGAGGAAGGCGATAGCTTCTGTGAGGGAGACCCCAGGCAACCATAGGCTTTGGAGGGGCACACAGAGCTTGTCACTTGTACCTACAGCAGCCCTGGCTGCCTCCAAGCCCCAGAGCTGGAAGTAGCTGGGAAATTGCCTGTTCACCAGAGACCGAGTGGACCCTGACCTCTTTTTTTAGCTGGTGTGAGGCAAGTAAATCAAATGAGAGCGTTGAGATAGGAATCACTTCTCCTTGCTCGAGCTTTGTGCAAACTGGGGTTTTACTGGCATTACGGAAATACTTTAGGTCATTTTCTGATTCAAACTTTGTTGGTATTTCTGTGTTTAGCTGCTTGTTCCTCAGGGTCATCAGTCCAGAAACCTGAGTCCTTTGGCACTGGGAGTGAGCTGGTTCTTGGTGGTGTGTGCCATGGGTCGTGGTCAGGCACAGACCAGAGCTGGGAGGAGCTGTGATGGGCCGAGCTGCTGCCTGTGACTGGCACCCAGGCATGGGGGGGATGCTCTGTTTCCCGGATCCGGCACAGCAGTGTTTGCTGGCAGCCTTTAAAAGGATAAAAGCCAATTTAGCGCCATTTATGATGGAGAAATAAGAGAAATCCGGCAACAATTCCTTCCAGCAGATTTACCCCCTCCTATGTGTTTAGGCGGAACGTGGCATTTCCAGTGACGTCCCACCGTGCTCCCAGGCCCAGGCGCCGCACGTCGGGGATGCAATTTCAGAAGAGATCTTTAGGTGCAAATTGATTTCCCTATGAATATTTATGGAGCGCGAGGCTGCACGCGTGCCGGCGTGGGGCCGCGGGGCTCGGCGTGGGATGCCGGAGCAGCCGCCGGCCCTCCTTTCGCCTGGAATAATAATTGGGATATTTATAATCTTCCCGTGGATGCGGAGCCGGTGGGAGGGGGGTTCCGGTGCTGCCGGGGGCCGTGGGGTGGGATGCGGGCGGCAGCGGGGCTTGCCTTGCGGCTGATTTGGAATGCGCACAGCATCCCTGCCTGGTGCGGTCCCCGGCAAGAAACCCAGGAAAGACAAGAAAAATGAAGGCAGGCGCAATCTCATTTTCTGAGGGCTGCAAGTCAGCCAGGAAATGGCTATTATTCCATCGACACTGTCGGTATTAAGTTATTTCCTTCACTAAATACGAGAATGTTCATGAATATCTATTGAGTTCCAGGTACTGGCGTCTCCCAGCACTGCGGCTCACTGATTGTAGCTTTATATTCCTCCGACAACACACCTCAATCTCACATTGAAGTGAAAGACAATAGTATTTTAAATTGGTTAATAAATCTCTAGATTGATGCTCCTGGAAGGCCCAGGAACTTCATCTCTATTACACGAATAAAAGTGATAACATTTTAACCACTGAAGTGCTAGGAATTTGGGAAGCTCCTTCCCAATGCCCTTCAGGGCGGGCGGGAGCGCGTGTCCGGGGCTCTGCCTCTGGGGGGAAAGTGTTTGTTTCTCAAGCAGTGGATCCCATCCGGGCAGGACGAGGCTATTGCCTGGCCTGGCTCCTCTTTCCTTGCTCAGCCTCCACTTGGGCCCTTATAAGGAATGGAAAATTCCCTTTTAACACACAAAATGGAAGCGGCTGAGCTCTCCGGAGCCTTATTTGGCTCTGGGAATCCCTCTGCACCTCGTCCTGGCCCCGGCACCCTCCTTGCACCCTTCCCAGGGTGAGGAAGCAGGGTGGTGGTGTAGGGAAAATACCTTTATCCCTCAGCATCGCCACATCCCAAGGGGCTGTCCCTGCGCTGCAATGCCTTGTGGATGGTGCCACATGCTGCCGCAGTGCATGGCTGCATCTACACGTACCATGGGGCTGCCCCCCGTCCCTTGCAAACCTCTATGCGCCGGTGCTGCAGGTGAAATGGCAGTGGACGGTCTTCCCCTTCTCTTCTCCTGCAGATCTCCTTTTGTTTGTGTGTTGGGAAGCAGAGCGCAGTCCCTGCCTGCACAGCTGATGGGAAGGTACAGGATGTAGCCCATCACTGCGGGGCCTGACACTGCCCTGTCCTCACAGCAGTGCCTGCGCTTAGCACAGCCGATGGAACTAAATAGGACTTGGAAGAAATAAAGTCCTCTTACTTCTATGAATTCCTTTAAATTACAGGCAGATGAGGCTCTTTTAATATAAACCAGAGTATTTCAAGTACAAAGAGCTGTTCTGAAAATGTATTGAATATTTTCTCACTGATGTTTAGTGTCTGTAAGATTCCTCGGGGAGTTTACAACAAGTGGAATACTTAAGGATATAGTGCCATAGGTTCTTTCAGTGTTTTCTTTTCAAGGAAAGTAACCTCTGAATTATCTAGGAAGTACATGAACAACATGAAAGGAAGATTATGCACAGAAAGAAAAAAATATGCAGAGAATTCAATTATGCAAAAATAGTGATGTGCTTTGCTTAATTCCCCAAACACCTCCCGCACAGTCGTCAAGACAGCAGCACTCAGTGCATGCAGACAAGGTTTCCAGGTCACCCTCCTCGGCTCCTTCTGATCATTTCTCGTTACCATTGCTCTGTATTGGCAGGTGCTTTGCAGGCAGTAGGAGATCAGGGTTCATTTATGTCTCTTTATGTGCTGTGCTGGGGTGGGGGACCCAGATGTGGAGAGAATCGTGGTGGAAAATGCTGTTCCTGCTGGCTTGGGCTGGCTCTAGGGTAGCTCGGTCACAGCATGGGAGGGCAGATACTGCAGAGAGACGCTTCCCAAGCCCATCATGGCCAGTTTTGCTTCTCCAAGGCATTATTTGCCATACAGACAACGTAACCCTTGCTGCTCAGCCTGCAGAGCATCCACCCCTGTACTGCGCCCTCCCGGCAGCGGAACAAGGGGCGATGCTGTGGGATGCATCCGAGCTGCCAGCACTGGCTTTGCATTCCCCCATCCACCTGAGTGTCCTCAGCCTCTGCACCATGCACCGGCCATCCCTTGGGATGCTCAGGTTCATCACAGATGAAGTTTAACCTGTGCTTATTTGCCTTCAGTGGCAGTGTCCGAGCAGGCGCTTGCAGTGCTGCAGGCTGGGAGCACTTGCACAGAGCATCCCTCCCATGGGAGCCTGGATGCATCCAGGGCAACCAGCGCTGGGTCTCCCAACCCCATGGCTGGATCCCCCCCGGCAGCCCCCTTCTTGCAGCTGGGTCTGTTTGCAAAGAGACAAAGACCAGTGTGGTTCTGGAGCGCTGGCACGGTGGGTGGGAAGCTCCTGGTGGGTGGGGAGCACCCAGGCTCTGGGAAGGGCTGATGGGTGATGAGTGATGGTTCTGCTCTTTAAATGTGCTTTGTCCAGGCTTGCTGTGGGGTCCAGGGCCGGAGGCCAAAGGCAGGGGGGAGGCAAAGATGAGCTTTACAAAAGCATCTGAACACAATAAGAGTCCAATTGTTGTGCTCTAAAGAAGAGGGATTGGGATAATTTAGGTGCTCATCTGGAGTAAACCTTCCCATTGAGATGAAAAAGCGCTTGCTCTGAACCCTTCCTGTGCCCATCCACCACCTCACCACTAACCCTTGGTGCCTGCAGGCACCACGTCCACCCATCAACCACTTTCACACCTCCCTTCTCTGCTAACTTCATCCTCTGCATCCGAGAAGCCTGGCTGGTCCCCACCCCCAGAACAGGCTGAGCCTGGGGACACATCTCCTGCCCCTCGGACATTCCCTTTCCCAGCCCTGTTGGGATATCTCCTCCTTGGCACTTGCTGGGACTGCTTTTCTCTGATGTTATTACTCTGCAGACACTGCCACTTGCAGCCCTGTTGTGGCACAGCGGCTGCTCCTGCAGCGAGGTGACCCAGTGATGACATGTCTGATGTCTCTGGCTATTAAACACTTGGGAAAGGAAAAGTGAGGACAGGAGGAAGCTGTTCCGCCGTGGTGGGGAGAGCGAAGGGCTGTGTGGTGTTCCCAGTGTGGGTCGGGGTTTGCTGTGTGCTGCCCAGCCCTCCTGCTGTGGGTCTGATGGCATTCCAGGCTTCTCCTCCTGGTCTGCTCTTTGCACAGCCCAGCCTTCCCTCTATCCCAGCATGCCCACATTTTCCTGTTAAACCCAAAAGCCATTGTACTTTGCTGCTCTTGCAGGGGAGAGCAGTTTAGTGCCGGTGTGGCTCTTCAGAGAACTTTCCCAATGACCCGTCCTGGCACGCGTTCGGGTTGATGCTGCGGATGCTGGAATGCAAAGTCCCATTTCCAGCCCCAAAAGCCAGGCAGGGCCACGCTGGTGGAGGGCACAGGCTCAGCCCTGGGGCCATGAAGAGCTCCGGCTGATGGGCAGTGCTACCCACTCTTTGCAGATCACCATTTACCTGTTCCGTGGGGAGTTCTGACACACAGGGATGCTGCTGGCTCCTTTATTTATCTATTTATGGCCCCATTAGTTGGTGCATTTGCATTGAGTCTGGGGAGAAAACCCAGTGTCTTCTCCGAATGGAATGATGTGAATTATTTCACCCTCATTTCCTAATGAAGACCTCATTACAGCCCAAATCTGTGAGATCAGCAGTGGACTTGGAACTGTGCTTTATCTAATGATTTCTTGCATTACTTTGTTAATCATCTTTAGTCTGATGTGATTTATGCCAATGTGACTATCCTAATTTCTAATGAAGGCTTTAACGGTTGGGACACCACCACCACCTCCCAGTTCAACTGAGTTCTTAGTCCTCAAGGGTGAGTGGGTGCCCACCACAAAGTCCGGCTCCACTGGGGTTTTCCCTCGTGTTCCCTAAGGCCGAGCTGATCTCAGAGGCCCGCAAGCACCAATCCCTGCATGGGATTATCCATGGAAAATTAGAGAGTTTGCAGGAAGGAACATCTGCTAATGCAAAACGTTTATGTTAGTCGATATAAATTTATTTAGTGCAATAAATGACATAATTGAATTTTTATTTCCTTAATATATTTCACTAAAATAACGGATATTTTGCGTATCCCTGGCCTACAGATGTCTTTCATGGGAACGTATTTCCTGTAATATTACTCTTGTATAAAACTGACATTTAAATGGTTTAATAAATGAGCAGTTGTTTGACTTGTTTCGGTTTCAATACATTCTGGTATATTAATAAAATATATTTCAAAAGGAAGCTCGATAACCCATGCTATAAAAAATCATGATTTATTAGAGATACATTTGCTATTAGTTGGGACAGATACTCAAAATGGCATTAAGGTTAAAATAATAATCAATCAAACTAATTAGACCCTATTTTTCATATGCAAATATAATTAAGCATACATTTCTCAATAACTTTAAAGAGAATTATTGAAGCTGCACAAAGTGTGCTGAGTCCTTCCTTGAGCTAATGAAATGACAGTGCCTTCGCTTGCATATGCAAACAGAATTGATGAGCCACTTGGTGCTTCGCCTAATAATGGGGGGAGAGGCAGGGAGGGAGCAGGGCTGCAGGGTGCAGCACCGGGATGGGGATGAAGGATGCCGTCACCCTTCCCAACAGGAAGACGTGCGTTACCCTTGTTTGCCGATGTTTTCCCTGGCAAATCTTTCTGGCTGTTTATTTCAAGGGGGAAAATGCCATTTTGCTGTGAGAAGGGTTAATAAGAGATGTTTATTTATGAACTCGGCATATTACTGTTGCATAATTTGAATACAGTGCCTATGAGCTTTTTTTATTGCACGCTATAATTTCATTTTTAAAGCTTTCCCTATGCCATACTTTAAAAATGATATCGCAAACAAGAAATAAATTCTGTTTTGCAGCTGTGCTAACTATATTTACCCATGGGATACACTATTTTGTCCTTGACATAAATCCCTTGGGATTTCACTCAGAATTACTTCGGCATGCCACATCCTCTGCGGCAGGGGATTGCGCACCGACTCCATCACCGGGACGCTGGGATGGTGGAGAGAAAGAGGCACTTGTTTAGCATATTACCATGAAAATCAGTCAATGCGCACATTAACGATTGTCAGGACACCCAGGTGAGAGGAGCGAGGGGAATAAGGGTGGATTCAACCCCTGAGGATCCCCCAGGCAGCAGCGGGGGGTGATGTCCTCGCACCCAGTGCAGACCCAGCATCACCGCGCTGCTCCTGCATCCTCTCAGCCCATCATGGGGCTGCTGCTCCCATCCCTGGGCACCCCAAATGTCCCCAGGTTAAACCACCTCTGGATACGGATCTTGCTGCTAATTGGGGCCTCATTTTCTGCAGGTGTCAGGCTCCAGGACATCAGATTTAATGAAATGCAGCTCCCCCCCTTCAGCCGGAGCTGCCATGGGAAGGGGTTTGTGCCTCTTGCACGTGGCAGGACCAGCAGCAGATATGACACTGTCAGCATCTCTCAGGGGACGAGCATATTTTTGACGATCATGTAGCATCAGGTTCTCGTGTCACTGCATTACGGAGCTTGATGGCACTTAATACACCATGACAAGGTGTAACATCAGAAATGGAACACAAAATGAGATCAAACGGCATCGTGGTCCCCAGAGGGCCCGATCAAATCCAAGGTATGGAAATCTGAAGTGGGGAAAAAAAATGCAAACTCTCCCCCCCCATTAAAACCTTTTGAATCCGATTATCCTGAGCAGACAGCAGTCAGGCTGGGCTCCTGTGGAGTGGTCATCTCACCTGTCCCTGAGTGCCAAAGGACCCTCAGACCTATTCCCATTCCCATAGTGGGGAGCATCTGCAGTGCTGGCCTGGGAGCACCAGAGCAGGTTCTCACTGAAGTGCTTTCCTTAGCAGAGCAATGCCAGCCCTTGGCACACACCGAGAGCTGCTCACCAGCCTCTCCTCTGCAATACCAGATGATAAAATGAACCCCCCTCCATCATCCATGCAGGAACACCACAGAGAGGCATGGCAGGAGGCTGCTGGCAATGGGCAGGCAGATCTGGCTGCATTGCTGCTGCCACGCTGCTGCTCAGGCAAGCAGCATGGGGCAGGGGCACGCAGAGCACAAAGGGGACCCATCCTGGGGTTGGGTGACCCCCAAGACAAGGTCCTGCCCCAGCTTTGCTGGGCACAACTGACCCACATGGGCACCACGTGGGGAAGGGGATTCTTGGGGCAGACCCTGGTGGGCAGTTCCTTGCTGTACAAGCTCAAGTTTCTCATCATACCAGGTTCCTTCAGGAAACGGGTTAAGGACAGAACACTTTGGGGGAAAAAAGAAAGAAAAAAGAAAGAGTAATTTTTTGCCTATCTCAGCACTTCTGGAGAAAGGAAAGAAGCCATTTTTCAGCAAAGAAGAACTCTTTTCATTTGGAAAATGTTAACCAGATGTTCACAAAAAGTACGTCATGGAAAGAATGAATGAGATCCCCTGGTTGGGAGTAACCCACCGTCCCCGAGGCGCAGATGGGCTGCTCCTCACTCAAACAAAGGCAGATGCACTTTGGAAGCTGCCACGGGCGAAAGAACCAACGCCAGGATGGGCATGAACCACAAATTGCAAACACTCGCTGTGTCCCCAAGAAAGGGCTTCCTTCACCCTGCCCGAGCCCACGCTGCCGAGCTGGATTCCATCAGCAGGGCATAGCCCAGATGCCAGCATCATCCTCGGTTAAAAGCAGCCACTTGCTGCACCATTCCCCATGCTCTGACTGAAGCTCCCATCCCAGCACCCATGGCAATGGCTGGGGTTAAGCTGAGGGCTGAAGAGCTCCCGTGTGACACTAAGGGCAGGTGATGGCTTCTTTCCCTGCAGGTGATAATTGCCCCTCTCTCATTAGGAACATCCTGCGCAGGTTCACAGCCCTGGAGCCGGCACCCAGCAGTGCTGGAGGCGGTTGGAGCCCTGGCAGCATCGGGCTGGGCTGGAGCCACTTAGTGGGAATTATGCAGCGAGCCCCAGAGCATCTGCACTTCACCCTCGTCTCTTGTGTGATTTTTTAGTGGCAAAAGCTAAACCCAATCAGAACAAAAGGCCAAGGCAGCATCTAAACAAGAGGCAGCGCTCTGCAAGGAGGGCTGATAACTGTGTGCAGGGACCCTGGCACTGCTTAAATGAGGAGTTTTCCGCCTCTGGCTTCACCCAGGGCCATGAAGATCAGCGGATCACTAATAGGGCTGAACCTCCGCAAGCAGCTGGAGGCAGAGAAGCTGCCAGAGGCTGCTCCTGCGCGGTGGCCTGGGGGTGACCAGCCAGGTCCCTGGTGCTGAGCTGAGGATGGGCCGAGGTACAAACCAGGCTGAGGGACTGCACTGTGCGAGGCTAATCCTGCCGTTCACAGACCTTGGCTGTTTAGCATGGCTGATGATCCTCATTGGTTTTCCTTTGGATGCCTCAGTCTGTCTTTCCACCCATGTTTGTGCTGTCTCTCTCGTCCTCGGACTATCCCGGTTCATGCTCTTGCAGCAGCGCAGCGCCATGCAGAGCCCTTCATTAGCACAAGTGGGTTATGATGTTGGATTTGATGAGTAGTTCTGTAGCAGCTGCTGAGGTACAGCACAAACAGGAGTGATTTACATGGCTTCTGTATGAAATGGTAACCTGGGACTGCCAGTGTGAAGCGCCACAGTGAAGGTCCCTCCAGCCACATGGAACATGGCGAAGGAGGAAGAGCAGCTCACTCTTCCTCCCTCCTGGCTGCCAAATCGACCTTCAGAGCTGCTCACCAACCACTGCTCCCAGGCATCTCCTCTCTCCCCTTTCCCAGCCACACTCCTTGTCCATGCACCCGCATGGACTGGATCTGCCTCCACAGCTGAGCAGCCGAGCCTGGAATCTGGGAGCAGCCAGCTCATGGGATGCGCTGCAAGCCCAGTGAGGGGTTGGTTGTCTTTAGACAGTGGTGTATGAATGCCAGGCTGAGGGACATGGACACCTCCCAGCCAGAGCAGGTACAGAGCTCCCCATCCTCCTTCCGGCATCACTGGTTCTGCGGCACCACTGCTGGGCAGACACCAATACCCCCCAGGATCCTTCCAGGAGCGTTTCAGTAGCAGCAAGCATCCTCCTGCTCCCCAGGACACGGGGAAGAGCAGGGTGGCCCGAGGATGAGCTGGACCTCACTGCAGATGGACACAGGAGCTGTGATATTCTCCTGCACAAGGCGCCAGGAGAGATTCCTTTGGGATGAGCACGGGCTGGGGCGGGCTCCAGCAGTCGTGTGTCTCCATTTCATCACTAATACACACAATTAATAATCTTAATTGCATGTAAAATTGCGGCAGCTGAAAAATGAGTGTGATTTGTTCTCCTGCAGCTTTGACTGAGGACAAGGGGTGCAAAGGGGTCACCCCAGCAGCTGTGTCCACAGCGCAGAGCATCGCTCTGAGCATCCAATGCTGATCCCTGACACCCTGCGTTGGTCCCTGGGGCCTGGGAGAGGAGAGGGGTGACTGTCCTGGAGGGGTGGGTGCATGTGGGGACATTGGGATCCCCATGCAGGGCTGCAGAGCTGCCCAGCTCCCTCTGGGTGGGCACAGTTGTGTCACCTGCATGGCTGTGAGCAGCCACGCAGTGCAGCCAAGGGGTTGGGATGCTGGGTCTTCATCAGCCACCATCTGCAGTCACCTCGTGTGGAGGAGAAGGGGTTAAGAGCTCCCTTAGTGCCGCAGCACTAAAGTTCATTACTTCTGCTAATTGCTTTGAAGTCAGTGCTTCAGCAGCTAATGGAAAATGTATCTCTAGGTAATAGATTAATTGGCCGCTGCTGACCAGCTTGAAGCAGGGTGTCAGGGAAGAGGCTGCAGCCCCATGTTGTGCTTCCTTGCGCTGGGCCACCCAGCACCACCACCCACAGCAAGCCGTGGTTTACTGGTGCACGGGCTGGTCCTGGCACACGAGGCCGCAGGGAGCAGCAGCAGATGCAGGGGATGCTGCTATGAGGGGCAGCAGCTCCATGAGGCAGCAGCGTGCCCAGGGGCTGCTCTGGTGGCAGCTCAGGTAAAGGCTCCCACCCCTGCCTTGTGACAAATGCGTTCCTTTAATCTGCAAAGAATTAGCATGGGTGCGTGTAGGGATAATTTAAATGCAGCCCTCTCAGTGACACCGCCGGTGTCACCAGAGGAGCTTCACTTCCCCATGTAATGAATGCGGCCATAAGCACTTTGCAACCATATGGTGATTATGTTTAATAAAGGACATTTTCTGTAATTAAACAGTTTTATTAAGGCATTATTAGCCCTTTAAGTTGAAAAATAGCTGAGCAGAGGTGTAATAAGGTGCTAGCATCTGTATTTGGTGAACAGATGGATGGGAAGCTCCCATCCTTGTGCCGAGCGCCCGGCTGTGGGGCAGCAGCCGCGCCGTGCCATGCAGCACAGCAGCACGGGCTCTGTGCTGTGCTGAATGCCAGGCAGCTCCGGGCACAGCAGGTCCCGCTCGCTGCCAGCACCGGGGCTCAGGACCCCACCGCTCCCCCTGGGCCGCAGCTGTGGCCAGATGCTGCCACACGGATGGGCTCCCGCTCCCTTCGCAAGCTCCGGTTTGAATAATTCAGCGTGGCCTGGTCTCGGGGGCTCTGTTGTCCTCAGCGAAGGCGGATCAGCAGCCTGGGCAGGCTGTTCGGAGGGCCCCAGCCCGCCGCCTGCTCCTCGAAATCAGGATTAATGAGGCGGAGGAGGAAGCTCAAAGCCCAGCACAGCGCAGCTGGCGGCACGGGCAGCGCCTGCCTTCGTGTCCCCAGGCAGTGCCAGTGCCAGCCAGTTCCTGCTTCCCACCGCAGCCAGGGGTTCTGTGCTGCCATGGCAGGGCTGTGGCACTGAGCACAGGCTGTGCCACCGTGCCCCAGCAGTGCTACATGGCCGGTGTCCCCTGCACACACTGCGGCGCTCAGCAGGAGGAATGTGCTGTTGTGGTGCTGAGCAAGGCGCTGCTGGCCATGGTGGGATCCTACATGGACCATATGGTGGTAGCCAGGGGCAAAGCTTGAGTATCCCCCTTGGAAAAGAGCTCCACCATCCTCAGTGCACAGTGGGCT
Source organism: Coracopsis vasa (assembly GCA_026283785.1). NCBI lineage: Eukaryota > Metazoa > Chordata > Aves > Psittaciformes > Psittacidae > Coracopsis > Coracopsis vasa. The sequence continues at coordinate 55,527 of JANHGB010046916.1, forward strand.
TCAGCCTCACCTTTGCACCAGGAGGTTGTGCCAGGGCGCCTTAGCACTTACCCAGCCACCACAAAGCACTGATCCCACCAGATCTGGCAGCAAGGGTCTCCCGTCAGGGCCCTTGCTCCCCCCTGCTGGCACTCATCATCCCCACAACCATGAGACTGCCCTGGGAGCAGGACAAGGATGGGGAAGAAACCCTAGGGAGAGATTCCCGTGCTGCTGCACTGCACCAGGGAGAGTTCAATGAGTGGGGCTGCAACACAGCATCACCCTTGCTGCAGTTTTGTGCTGTAAGGAGGTGCTGGGTTTGTGTTTGACCCGAGGAGCTGTGGCCATGGCCAGCTGCTCATGCGAGCACTGACCAGAGGGGAGAGAGGCGTGACATTGCCGGTAATGGTGGTTTCTCCATCTGAATTTGTGCGGCCTGTCCTCTAATCATGTGTACGTTATCCATCATCCCTGCCTCCCCATCCCTGCTGTCGCACAGCTCCAGGCAATCTATCTTAGAGTTAAAAAATTGTCTCTCTTACACAGGGGCTTTCAAACAAGACAAATAGAAAGAATAAGATCTGGTATTGAGATGCCGTGTACAGGATGTGATACATAAAGCAGCGGGTAAAAGATCCCATCTGATTGTCGAGAGCAGATCTACGGCGCTGTCAGCGCAGCGCAGTCCCTGCAGAGAGGAACGAGCAGGATTCGGCCCCGGCTCAGAGGCAGCATCTCCTCTTGGGGCCTGAGCATCCCAGACCATCCATCCCTGCCAGCTTCCCCAGGATCCAGTGCAGAGCCTGGTACTGAGCCCTGCTGCACAACCTGCCCTTTGCCACTTTATCAGACAACCCATGAGTGTGGCACCAAACTGGAAGAAAAGCTGGGTCCACTCCCTTCTCTTCCTTCCTCCATCCCTGAAACAAGCCGGTTGATGCCTCATTTGGTGAGAGTGGCCGATGAGCCAGGATGCACCCTGGTCATTGTGAGCAGTGTGAGTACCCCAGGGGAGGCACTGCAGCCTTCAGCTCTGGAGATAACCAGAGCCCTGAAATTCCTCTTTTTCTCAGTGGGAACCTTCCCTGAGCTGGTCGCACTGGCTACGCAGGAGGGTTGCAGAATCCCATAGCGCTGCTGAAGCAGAAGGTGTCTCATTATCTGCAATAAAGCAGCAGTTTAGCAGCGAAAGAAGCTAAATAATGTCTCTTTGCTGCAATGAAACTGTGTCCTCTCCAGTCATTAGTGTTTGGGAGTAACCCGCTGGGGGATGAGCACCAGCTGATGGCCCATAGCTGGGCTTTAGCACCTTTGGGTTAATGATGCCACAAGAATAAAGCACTGTCTGCTTTCCTTTATTCCTTTTTTCCCTCCTCTGTTTAACTGCCCAGCGCTGCCCTGGGAGGATGGGTAAGGCTCCCAAAGCCCAGCACTGATCTCACCATGCCTAAAGCCGCAGTTCAGTGCTCGGCTTTGCCATGTTCCAGCAGACAGCTGTCAGCCCAGCACCACTGCAGAGATTCCAAAGCCCTTCCATTTATTATTGCAAGTATTTCCCATTCTGCTGCCCAGTGCAATGTGTGATGCCAGAGCAGGGGCACGCTCCCCAGCCCCAGCCGTGCTGCACCTCACCCAGAGCCTGGGTCCGAGAGGTTTTGATAAGCCAAAATCAAGAACTGAGGTGACACGGTGCAGGTGTGGAGGTGCCTGGGGTTGAATCTCTGCACCCGTCAGTGTTCTGCTTGCACAGGGGCTGATCCGGGGAGACCGGGCTGCAAAAATGCTAAACTGATTATTGTTACAAGAATAGTAAAGAAAACGAGACCTGGCTTTCTTGTAGCCCCTTTGGACACTGGGAGCTGTTGTAAGGTTCTAAGGTCTGCCCCTGGACTTTGCACTCCAAGCCTCAGTGCAGGAGCTGCCGAGCTGGAGATGTGGTGTCTGGATGCTCTCCACGTGCTGGAGCTGGGGCAGGACCGGACGCGTGTCTGTACCCGCATCCGTGTGGGCAGCATCCTCCCCGGAGCTGGTGGGGTGAATGTGACCCAATCCCCATGGCCAGGAGCTGCCATGGGGCAGGGGGCAGGTACACTAATGGGGGTGGCCCCATTGCCATGCGTCAGGGGCGGCTGTCGGGGGCTGCGGTGCTGGGGAGGAAGGCAACGCTCAGCACGTGTCGGCGCAGCCAGCCCGGCCCTTCATTTAGACAGATTAAGCAAGTTGCTTATTGCCTGTGACATAATTTAGATGAATGGTGTGGGTAATCCATCAGGCAGACCCCTGCGCAGGCCCTGCGAGCAGCCGGTGGGGATCCCATTACCTTACATGTGTTAACAGCCAAACTCCTTTGTATAAACAACAAAGTGCCTCTCCTGAAAAGGCCGATTTTCCCTCATTGTCTGGGAGAAGACCGCGGGTCGGCGGTGATGGATGGCGGAAAGCATCGCTCCGGAAAGGTCGAGCGGATGGTGGAATTGCTGGATGAGGCCGATGAGAAAGGGGAGAAGACCCTTATCTTCACCCAATACCGCGAGTTCGGAAGCATTCTTGAGCCTTACCTCGCCGAGCGTTATGGCAGGCACGTGCCCTTCTTGCATGGTGGCGTACCCCGGGCAAAGCGCCAGGCGATGGTGGAAGACTTCAATGGAAGTGATCGCAGTAGCGTCATGATTCTCTCGCTGAAGGCCGGTGGCACCGGTCTCAACCTCACCTCCGCGAACCATGTCATCCAC